>JAUJYZ010001567.1:0-99746 GCA_033675265.1 Actinostola sp. cb2023
ACTAGTCGTTGCTACATGCAAGGGAATGCTGCGAGTAGAAGCTAGGTAGTAAATGCTAGTCTTTGTTAATGTATTATTTATTTGCAAGGAGTTTATTTGTGGATAATTTCATTATTTGAATGTTACTATTTGTGGTGTTCCTGTTGTTTTTTTTTTGGGGGGGGGGGGGGGGGGGGTGAGGGGAATTTGTGTGGTAAAATTGTAAAATAACATTGTCAGAACTACTTTCCCTGTATTAATCTATATTGGACAACAATGAATGGAAATGATCATATTTTGTTGTATTTTTATTTATAAAAACAATTTCAGGAACTCAATAAAACTAATGGCTATTGATCGAAAATAGCAAATTGTATTTGAAACAATAACAACTTAACACCCTAATTGGTGATTGTGCCTCAATGGGCTCTACCACAACGGGTAGATCAGTATTTGTCACCCTAATAGGTGAACGACAATGGACGATTGATTTGCAAAGTCTACCTCGATAGGCGATTTCATAGGCGATTTCACGGACCAGCAAGCACGATTGGGCAGATAGTTTAGCGACAATGTATCTGCATCTGGAATAAGTTGGTTTTCAAGGGCATTAAGGTGCATCCTGTCTCCTTCTGTTAATATTTCATCGATTGTTCGACTCCTCCAGTGTGGCAATTGGCACGTGAGCTGAAAGACTCATAAAAGCACATTGTCTTCCCCTCGAAATTTCACTAAATCGTTCGTCATCCTGATGACTGCTTCCAGCAACGAATAAAGATGCGAAAGACATTGTTGTTAACTTAGAAAAGAACACTTACCTTGCTATAAATGTAGAAACGAACCAGTCGAAGCACGATGTGGATTTCGCAATATAAACCACGAGGTCATGAGCAGTGACGTCATAAGTCGAAGCATGATGTGGATTTCGCAATATAAACCACGAGGTCATGACCATTGACGTCATACTCAGAAATCATCTTGATCGATTCCTCAAATCTCGAATCAAGCTGGATAATAAAGAGCCCAGTGACACGCGTCCACACACAACACAGGAAGCCCATGTCCGGATTAGTTTCGCTGCTCGCTCGCTCGCAGCAATTAGGATCCCTACAGTTAGGACTGAGGCCGCTAAAAGGTCGTTTTATTACAACGGAGCTGCTGTGTATAATAGTTTTTTATAATTTTATATATCCTCAATTAAATTTTATATAGTTACATTTTTAATGTTAGACTAGACGCTCTTCTAGCGTGAAGTAGGGCTTCTAAACGAAATGTAGCCTATTTGAACTAAATATACAATGTAGATATCTTATAGTGCGATTAAAACAGTATTTGGGTTGCTCGTCATTGCATGACTCAAGCTCGATAGAACATGCTTTTCTTGCAATTTCAGTACATAACTGCGATCACATGATCTGATCGAGCCAGGCAATTTATCACTCAAACTTTTTTGAACTAGCTGAGCTGAACCTCACCCAATTAATATTAAAGTACAGAACATTGGATTTGCCTGATTTGGACATTATATAATTTCTTAGGGTCTTAGTTTCGGGGGTCTTAGTTTTCCGAACACCCCTTGTCGATTGTGTATAATATTTATTAATTGTTGTTATCCAGCTATTACTGATCAATCTGCTCCATGTATTGTTATTAATGAGTTATGGGAAGCAACTCTGGCCTTCCCCAAACTCTGCAACACATCATTTATTTTACTACAACTGATTCCACACTCCACCAATCCCAATTCAATTGTATTCGTTGTAACCCACTCATCTCTCTCCAAACCTTACTCCCTTCCAAACCAGCAAGTAGTACGCAAACAAGCAGTAACCCAAAGCACGTTTATCCGTTGAGAAAACGCACATTTTCACTCAATCGGGAAAAACGGGGACAAACCCTTTACACGATATTGCGCTTTATATATTATCTTCCAGTCATCGGGTTCACATCTGCTAGTCTAGAAGCAAAACCGTCTGGTTTCAGCACCTGCTTAAACTTGATACTGAATAAGCGCGGCCATCTTAGTTGTTTTCCAGCCTACATGGTCCATGATATCGTTTAGTACCCCATCCGATTGAGCCAAAGAAACTGGGCACCATGCACTATGAAAATCATGCCATCTAAAACGGGAACCCGTCCACTGCTGGAGCACTTCTTTCACATAATTATTAAGCATCGAAAATCAAAGAAGCGCCAGTACCAGAAATGTATTCTCGAAGTATAAGCGACAGAGACACTAGCCCACTAACCGCGGAACAGATCCAATGACAGCACTATATATAGATCTGATGAATAACTTGACACCAGGAACTATCAAAGAGAACGAAATGCGCTTTTCCTTGCAGTCGATGGTATGGTCTTGATAACAACTATCTTTTTCCCTTTAGGGTACTTTCTCTCCGAGAGGCAAAGAGCACAAATTATTATTATTATTATTACTATTATTATTTTTAATATTGCCTCCCTCGCCGTCTCGAACCTGAAGGATTCCAAACGATGGTTCAGGATGGTAACGACCATGGTCTGATGTTAGCAGCTCACCATAAGGCGGTCATCAAAATCTGCATATATGTACATAATGAACAAAGGATACCATATCAATGTAGAATAGCCTAACACAACCAACCCAATTGTATAAAATACTGACAAATGGTGACTCTTTCCATCCAAATGGGAGAATTTGGGACGACTAGTAATCGGATATGATCACACCCCGAGACTTATTATCACATTTGGTGATGTAACAGAGGACATCAACCAATCTATCCAGATGAAAATAACTATATTTCATCCATAAATTAATATTAACCGACCATCAAGACAAAGACGTGGTTTCGAAGGCTCTACAAGACCATAAGGCAAGACAATATACTAAGGAGGATTACCATCAGCCACTCTTACCCATGGACGCACCGCTTGCATCGCGACCCGTTTGAGAATATTCTGCAAATTGTTTGCACGACGCATGATTTGGAAAGACTCTTCGTAGGGAGAAACTGACTACTTTATAAAGCGGCCACCAATAGCTGCTTGAACTCTTTCACACCGACTCCATAGAGAAGTCAACACAAAACCTCCTCTGCCATTGTATGACCAGACAAAATGTTTTCCCATTACGTTATTATATGGGCGCCACCCGCAACAAAATCATCAGGGTCTCGTACTAAGACGTAACAACGTCATAACCGGGGACTGATATGCGCCTAATACTTCATCAACACTTGGGGGAAAATGAACCTCCCTCCTGAACGGGAACCCCATTCAGTAACGTTCACCAAAAACTCTTCTTTTCGCATTGGAACAGTAGAACTGACTCTCAAAATCGTTCATTGAAACCACTTGCTTCATAGTACCATTCGAAGTGTTTTCGAATTTTTCGTTTTGATAGAAGTCAACTGTATGGAAATAACAATGATAGCCCATAATTACAAATAAAATTCAGCAAAAAGAAGCCAAAAAAAAAAATCATTCATAGTATATCTCAAAACTATAGAAAAGTTGAATATCTGGGGTTCCCGATCAGGAAGGAGCAAACCACAAACGACCTATAAAGGTACGTCCAAAGGCACTCCAGAATTAAGAGTAACCGATGGGAGCCGCTCGCCCTAATCCGAGAAAAGAAAATCCGAATAAAAAAAACAACCACCACCCCTCTATCAGTGGTAGTAATACCATCTGAAGGATACTAATTTCAAACAAAATGAAGCTGAAACAGAAAATAATACATGCAGACAAGACATTGACTTTATTCAATCAATTTCTATAGCAAAAATGCTATTTCTGGGTGTACAGTGTACCTTTCCAGGGTGGTCTTGCCTGATCCTCCTCCTCCTCCTCCTCCATGGTGGAGAGGGTTGCGTGGACTTTGATACGCGAATGAACCTGATGACACCTTCTAGGCTTTATCCACTTTACTTAGTGCGGGACTTAGTAAGGACTTAGACGCTGCCAGTTTCCTGACTACTTCTAAAAAAACCCTCACCGTAACATTTTCATCTCTTCGAATAAATAACAATTAATATTTCAACCCACCAGACTCGCATCTGCACATAAAATGAAACTAGTCACAACCATGAGCATTCTTTGAAAGAACCTTCAAACGACACACCATAACCACACTTGCACACTTGCAGAGTTTTCAAACCACGCTGGCCGAACTTTCAGAACACACAAGCCTAGATTTCAGACCACGCTGGCCGAACTTTCAGATCAGTCACACAAGCCGAGATTTCAGACCACGCTGGCCGAACTTTCAGATCACACAAGCCAAGATTTCAGACCACGCTAGCCGAGTTTTCAGATCACACAAGCCGAGTTTTCAGACCCCGCTGGCCGAACTTTCAGATCACACAAGCCGAGATTTCAGACCCCGCTGGCCGAGTTTTCAGACCACGCTAGCCGAGTTTTCAGACCACGCTGGCCGAGTTTTCAGACCATGGTGGCCGAGTTTTCAGACCATACTGGCCGAGTTTTCAGACCATACTGGCCGGGTTTTCAGACCACTCTGGCCGAGTTCAGACCATACTGGCCGGGTTTTCAGACCATCCTGGCCGAGTTTTCAGACCATACTGGCCGAGTTCAGACCACACTGGCCGATATTTCAGACCATGCTGGCCGAGTTTTCAGACCACACTGGCCGAGTTTTCAGACCATGCTGGCCACGTTTCCAGACCAAACTGGCCGAGTTCAGACCATACTGGCCGAGTTTTCAGACCACACTGGCCGAGATTTCAGACCACACTGGCCGAGTTTTCAGACCACACTGGCCGATATTTCAGACCATGCTGGCCGCGTTTTCAGACCAATTTAAACTGGCCGAGTTCAGACCACACTGGCCGAGTTTTCAGACCACACTGGCCGCGTTTTCAGACCAAACTGGCCGAGTTCAGACCATACTGGCCGAGTTTTCAGACCACACTGGCCGCGTTTTCAGACCAAACTGGCCGAGTTCAGACCATACTGGCCGAGTTTTCAGACCACACTGGCCGCGTTTTCAGACCAAACTGGCCGAGTTCAGACCACACTGGCCGCGTTTTCAGACCACACTGGCCGCACTTTTAGATCACACAATATTCAATTTAGACATGTCCAACTAACTGAATCCTAAATAAATAATGAATCAACGAAGTCTGACTAACCGAAGCCACGTTCGATAACTTAAAGAGACCACGCTGGCCGAACTTTTAGATCACACAATATTTAAAAATGTCCAACTAACTGAATTCTAAACAAATAATGAATCAACGAAGTGTGACTAACCGAAACCACTTACGATAACTTAGCAGAGATACAGTAATGCCAAATCTACCCAAACAAGCTTAAGGCCAAACACCGACTTCCGATCAAGCAGGCCGAACTTTACTAATGTAATGAACCAACGAAGTATGACCGCACAACTATGAACAAACTGCTCCGTACAAACACACGAGAAGAAAATATACCTGAAAATATATCCTGCGGTTGACCTGAATATCTGGAATCCCGCCACGTGGTCAATTTAGATATGTCCAACAAACTGAATCCTAAATAAAATAATGAATCAACGAAATGTGACTACGATAACTTAACAGAGATAAAATAGTCCAAAATCTACCCAAACGAAAGCCTCAAACTCATCGAGCACACAATTCTGCATAAACACACAAGCCGAAACTATACTATACCTTTTGCTGCGGAATAACTGGAACCTGTGGCGATAACTTATCTACGATAACTTAGCCGAGATACAGTAATGCCAAAATCTACCCAAACAAGGCCAAACACCGACTTCCGATCAAGCAGACCGAACTTTACTAATGCAATGAACCAACGAAGTGTGAACACACAACTATGAACAAACGCTCCGAGCAAACACACGAGAAGAAAATATATACCTCTTCCTGCGGTTGAACCCGAATCGAATATCTGGAATCCCGCCACTTGGCCAGGTTGACGATATTCACCCAAAGCAGTGCAAATAAGTTCAGCAGCTTCGGTCAAATTCTGAGCCATGGCGAGCAAGCCGGGTTAATCCAATACACCAAGAAAGACTGACCCTCGTAGCTTTGTGGGTTGATGGAAATGCATATTTAATGAGCGTCATTTCCTTTATGTACGCATTAATTAATTCCCATGGGCATAATTTACATATTCAAACTGAGTTTGAATAGTGAATAAATTGTACAGAAAGAACGGCGAAAACAGTGTGTAAAAAGCTAGTAAACTTATTGTTGAAATAAATACGTTTGTTTGTCATTTTGTGTGCAAGTACTGATAGCAAATGTGTTGTGCAGTACTAAATATTGAGACTATTCAGCATTAATAAAACACAATGCGTCAATTTTGAAGATTTTAATCGATAAAAACTGATCAAAATATAAAACAAATACTTTACAGAAGTCAAAACAGAAAGCAAATAAAGTATATTGTAGATGTTTTGATTTATATTTAGTGAACATATAAATATTAAAACATGCCAAAAAGAGCATAGTTCAGATTTGCCGAGCGCTTGTCGATGTCCTCTCGAAGGTAAAATCCGACTGTTTCACGGAAAAGTGCATCACATACATGCGGCACACATCGGGCCACGACGCTCAAAATTTCAAAAATTAGTTTCTCAGCGTACGTTGAAGTTAGACGACTGACACTTATAAGGTGTTTCGAGAATGAATGTTCACATCACAATGACAAAATTAGGAGCAAAAACGTATTTGTCACGTGACCGAGTTTCATACCTTGTTTCAATATACACATTTGCTGCGAGCGCGTCCCGCAGGAGGTACACAGGAAGCCCAACATTATACATTTCTATACACAGGAAACCCAACATATAAATGCGCACGCGCGCTCTACCACAGGAAACCCAACAAAAAAGACGTAAATATCATTTTATTCCATTATTTAGTAGCCTCAAAAGCAATGGTTGGGCTGCCTGTGGCCTACCGGGAAGTTGTACACCTTCTTTACTCAGTTATCCAAGTTACCGTTTTGTTGCAGTTGTACATCGCTATTTTTTAACACTAGACATTGTACCTTGCAGGTTTTTACCAACTGGTGTACCATGATTCATGTACGAGCATAAGAGAAATACGAATCAAATACAACAATTTACATGTATTGTGGTTTAATTTAGTTTTTTTAAGTCAAATAGCGAAGGTATTTAATAATTGGTTTATCGACGAAATCGCGAAAATAAAATGACTCAGTTACTACAAATTTAACAAAATCGCGAAAACAAAGTGTCGCGAAATATGACCATTCCCAAATCGCGAAATTAAAGTGGCGTGAAAATAAAGTGTAATAAGGTATTATACCTTATTTCATATTTGCATGTCATTACGAGTGTTGTGAATAGTGCAAAGTATTGCATACTTTTAGTGTCTGTACTCTACTACGTTTCTATTGTTTAATAGTGCAAAGTATTGCATACTTTTAGTGTCTGTACTCTACTACGTTTCTGCAATCGAGTGTATGTACAAAGATGCAAATATGCGCTTACTAAGGGCCAGTTTACATGAGAGAGGGATAACCCTAGTGCTAGGATCTTCCTAGCAGGCGAATCAACCTAGTGGCTATATATCTATTGCTTTCTGTTTACATGAGAGAGGGATAACCCTAGTGCTAGGATCTTCCTAGCAGGCGAATCAACCTACCGCCTATATGTATCTATTGCTTTCTGTTTACATGAGAGAGGGATAACTCTAGCGCTAGGATATCTTCCTACCAATTAATAGCTAGGGTCAACTATTCAGTTGAATAAAGGTTTATCTATCTAATAAAAGGAATTTGTCGAAATTAAAATTCGAATGGAATATTTTCCCAGCTAAAATCTATTTTCATAAATGACGTCATTTTTCTGCAATTTCATTGGCTCAGAATATCGTGATTGACAGCATCTATCACGTGATACATGCATGGTATTCGCGGGGTTGTGCGCTGCTGTCATTCCAACAGTGCTGTGAGAAAGGTGAGTTTGTTGTTGAAGTTCCTCTTAGAAAATTGATTAATTTAGCCTAAAAAATAATAGTCGGTCGAACCTCAGAGCTCCAATCCTATTTTAGTAAATAGCTATTACACACTAGTCCAGAACTGTACCCACCTTTCTCAATAACTACATAAATACTGCGCGCGAAAGACATTTTCAGACAATGTTTTGGTACATACTCTATTCTGTATAATAAATAGAACAATAATTTCCCTTGTTACGTGTAGATACGAACTGGTATCACATCATTAAAGCTTTTCCCATTGGAGGAAGTGTTCTACTAACATGGTATGTATGTCACCATGGCAACAAGGATATACCTAACTCGAACAGTTATATATAGAAATATGTAAATAAATTATTATTATTATTTTACCAGCTTAAATAATGCCTTTCAATAGGAAATTATCTATAAAACAATGTTATTAGATTTAAAAGGGAGAAGAAGAAAAGAAAAAAAAGTGTCATGACTGGGACTCGAACTCGCGACCCCAAGATTAAAATGAGAAAAGCATGCCGGGAAATTCTTCAAAAATCGACCATACACCCAGACATTAATGCTGAATCACCGTATGTTACGTATAGGATGAAGATTTCGGCCCCATCCGCGCTATCGAGCAGTACATCAATCAACTTAGCATTCAAAGAGGGAGGGAGCAGTCGGATCCTAAGCCATCAAGAACTGTCCCTACTAAGCTATTGAGCCCGCTTACTGATTTGGACGACAAGTTTAGCTAGTCTATGGCCGTGTTCACACTAGTACAAGTTAGATCGGTTCAGATCGGTCTAGACTGTTCACACTGGATTGAGATCAGTGCAGATCGATCTAAAAGTAGACCGGCTCGAGAGGTGGTCTACTTTTAGTTCGAACTAAAGTAGACCGGTTTAGTGCTAGTGTGAACAGTGCGATCTAAAACTAAACCGATCTAAAACTAAACCGATCTAAAACTAAACCGATCTAAAACTAAACCGATCTAAAACTAAACCGATGTAGATCCAGTCTTTCCCGGACTAAGTTTTCCCGCCTAAACGCGACGTCCCCGACGCATGCGTACATCGTCAATTTCACTTCCGGAACCCAGTCCGTTATGTTGTTTTGTTGCTTTTTACGGAATTCGCTTCTTCGACACGTAAACAACAATAGCAAAAAGGGCTGAAACCTGGGGCCATGGAGAAATAAATTTGCTGTTAGACATTTGGGGAGAAACACAAATCCAGCATATTATCGACGACTGTCCCACCAGAAACATAAAGGGGTACGAGGAAATTTCGAAACGTCTCAAGTCAGCATTTACAAGGAGTGCCTCAGAATGTAGAGCTAAGATCAAGCGACTGAAAACGAAATACAGCGAGGAAAAAAGAAAGTCAAAGAAAAGCGGAGGCGGTAGTAGTTTCCTTCTTCTTCTTCTATTTAGTAGGGCAAGCCTTTTTTGTTTTCTTTCTTTTTGCAAAACTTGAAATTAACGTCGTTAAAAATAAAGAGTTTACCAGTAAAAATGTCGCAATTACAAAAGGCTTGTCAGCTGCCATTTTGAAAATGTCAACATCGTTACTATGGATACATGGCATATGATACCGCTGATTAGCAAAATATCGTCTCAAGAAATTTGCCAGTGTGAACAGCTAAACCGATCGCGATCGGTTCAGAGCGGTTCAGATCGGTTCAGGCCGATGCAAGTGTGAACACAACCGATCTAAATTTGATTCGATTCAAATATAGATCGATCTGAACCGATCTCAGTGTGAACACGGCCTATCTGAACAATGGTCATTGTTGTGCAAATTCGATGCCTGACGTCCTGAGGGAAAGCGCAACTAATGAGTGTTTATTATTGTCACATTACAAAGATCCTAATGAACTTGTTGTGTCTACAGATCTTGTAAAAAGACGCATGCCTTTCATTGTGTTACTATCATTCCCTAATGCTTAGTTACTTATGATAATTCTGATCAAACGAAATGTTCTTTACCGCAGATGTTGATCTCGAGATTTGGGCTCACGAACATTCGTATGAAAGACTCTTGCCCGTCTATAATCACAAGGTAAGACAAACTTGATCAGAATTTGTGCAATGAAATTGTCAGTTCTCTGTATCACTGACGCCTTCAAAGTCAACTGCAGTGATTTCCTCAACTTTGTACGAAGCGTTTGGTTTCTCTGGACATTTTAGCACTGGGAGAGTTACTTCTTGAAAGAGCAAGAACATAGACGAGCCGCCTCTAAGAGGAAGAGCTTCGATGCCTGCGTGTACATTAGAGCGGTTATTCACTCTCGCGCTTCGCACAGGATTTCTTGAGAATAGAAAATGGCTGGCAGGCTGGCAACATTAGGATGATTAGAAGGAATAAAGATTCCCTACCGTCAGACCGACCTCTATGTGAAAGTATCACTGAAGTGTAGTTGAACATAGAGCGACAACTAATTTTAAACGACAAAACTGAATCCCCATTTTCAATTGGTTCGCCAGTCGGCTGTTTGATATTGTGTTATTTACTTTTATTACTCATAACGTTTTATAGATATACAATGGATCTTTACAAGAACCTTATACAAACCCATGTGCGCCTGTTCACATAACAACGGGGTCAGCGGTAAATAAGTTAATGTGTTTTCAATGTTTGACCCTTTGGCAGAATAATGTATATGGGGTTTTATTAGCTAGATACTCTGACCATCTAGTACAATAATGTATATGGGGTTTTATTAGCTAGATATTCTGACCATCTAGTACAATAATGTATATGGGGTTTTATTAGCACTCTGACCATCTAGTGCAATTAAATTTGTAAAATGTTCAAAATCTGTTTGTAAACAACAATTCAAATATCGTGTTTGTGGGACCTGAATTATTCCAATTGCAATACTGGCAATGGACTGATCGGTCGTGCGTTTTTTTCATCATTGTTGAACCATGAATAGAGATGGTTTTCAAGTGTGTACATATTCCCCTCCCCTCCTAATCTACAATTTTTGTATGCCACGATAAATAAACCAGGTCATTTACCCATCTCCCATTCCTTCCCATTTTTCCTTGCCTCACCTTCCCTTTGGGCCTGAACTGAAGTAAACCTTGTTATCCTGTTGCATCGCGGGTATAGTAAGGCTTGTCATACTGTTGCATCACGGGTAGTAAACTTGTCATTCTGTTGCATCGCGGGTATAGTAAGGCTTGTCATACTGTTGCATCGCGGGTATAGTAAGGCTTGTCATACTGTTGCATCACGGGTATAGTAAGGCTTGTCATACTGTTGCATCGCGGGTATAGTAAGGCTTGTCATACTGTTGCATCACGGGTAGTAAACTTGTCATACTGTTGCATCGCGGGTATAGTAAGGCTTGTCATACTGTTGCATCACGGGTATAGTAAGGCTTGTCATACTGTTGCATCGCGGGTATAGTAAGGCTTGTCATACTGTTGCATCACGGGTAGTAAACTTGTCATACTGTTGCATCGCGGGTAGTAAACTTGTCATACTGTTGCATCACGGGTAGTAAACTTGTCATACTGTTGCATCGCGGGTAGTAAACTTGTCATACTGTTGCATCGCGGGTATAGTAAGGCTTGTCATACTGTTGCATCGCGGGTAGTAAACTTGTCATACTGTTGCATCGCGGGTAGTAAACTTGTTATACTGTTGCATCGCGGGTATAGTAAGGCTTGTCATACTGTTGCATCGTGCATCGCGGGTAGTAAACTTGTCATACTGTTGCATCACGGGTAGTAAACTTGTCATACTGTTGCATCGCGGGTATAGTAAGGCTTGTCATACTGTTGCATCACGGGTAGTAAACTTGTCATACTGTTGCATCACGGGTAGTAAACTTGTCATACTGTTGCATCGCGGGTATAGTAAGGCTTGTTATACTGTTGCATCACGGGTAGTAAACTTGTCTTATTACCTGATTGACACGGTTTTCTTTGTTCTTTGTAGGGCTTTATATCCCATAATACCCTGCTCATTACGTATGCAAGGGTATACCAAATCCACAGTGGTACTGAGGGTTAACATGAGATGTACACGTGCCGCCGTGAGTCAGACTTTGAAAACGTTGTGTGCACAATTATGACACATACCATAGACCCTGTGCAAAACGAGTGAAGACTGGGAACGAGCACCACGAAATATAAATGATTTCAAAAAAATATTTCCATTACAAGAAAGACCATGTCTAAATAAGTAATTTGGTACATTTATGAAGTTGCATGTTACAGTAGTGCAGAGTTATAAGCATTTGAAATGTTCCATAAACATGAAAACGAGGCTGGCTAGGCCTTGGCTCTCTTTTCCATACAAATCTTTCTAATTTCAAATAGCTGTAACTTGTTAGCTTTTTATCTTACAACACTAAGAGTTTGGCAATATCACTAGCTTGGGTACGCTCTTTCAAATGATAGTAATGATGTCTTCTATAAGTGAAGAACTACTCAAGCATGTTAAGGCCTGGGTTTTGGGTAAAACACTCAAATTTGCCTTAATTGCGTTTGGAACAGAAAAACAAAACGATTTTCGGCTACATAATATATCTCATGAACCTTAACATTTTGGTACGTATTTCAAAATAAGGGATGGGTCACGTGACCTGTTACGTCACAAATCACGTTTTTCAATATGGGGAGACGGAGACAAAAGGTACCAAAGTTATTTTTGTGTTTTTACCTTTGCTTTAATGTCCTTATTATGAATCTGCCTTAACACCTGGACCATCATTCATTTTAAAGGAGATATTATGTAAAATAGGTCACGTGACTAGATTTTTTCTATTACATAGTTAAATATCTCCTTAAATGAGAATGATGGTCCAGGTGTTAAGGCAGATTCATAATAAGGACATTAAAACAGAGGTAAAAACACAAAAATAACTTTGATACCTTTTGTCTCCGTCTCCCCAAATTGAAAAACGTGATTTGTGACGTAACAGGTCACGTGACCCATCCCTTATTTTGAAATACGTACCAAAATGTTAAGTTTCATGAGATATATTATGTAGCCGAAAATCGTTTTGTTTTTCTGTTCCAAACACAAATAAGGTAAATTTAACGTTTTAGGGGAATTCTTTAAAATCCCAGGCCTTAACATGCTTGAGTAAGGTATCTCCTTTGCCACACCTTTTTGCATAGGGTCTATAGGTGGTGGGTAAGTATGGGATGGGCATGTTAACCCTCAGTACCACTGCGGATTTGGTAGAATTATCATCAAACTTCACCTTACAGGTAAGGCTCGTTTCATTTTCAATTCTACCGAATCGCAGTGACGTACTTCTGGTTAACATGATACTTTATAGCAATTGTGGACACAACAGTATTCATTAAACAAAATATTTTATTGTAACACAGCCTTTTGAAAACCATCGTGATCTATGATTGGCTTGTTATAGAATCGACAAAAAGTTGAACTTGAAGCCCAACCCACATGCTTAAAGTGCATATGACACAATTTTTTTAATTTCATTTTATAACATAGATTAGTGATGGAAATAATAATATCACAAATAATTTTTGATTAAATTATTGCTTTTAGAGATATTTGTGAAAAACATGTTGCGAAGTGTGACGTCACGTTGTTTGATCGCACCCTGGTTTCATTGAAATCATGGCAAATATCGATCGCTTTTTGTGCTAGAAAACGAAAAGAACAACAAACAATATGAAGTAGATTAAAAGTACAGATATAATGCTTTAAACACCAAAAAATTTGGAAGCTTTACCTGTTTATGTTTTTGTCTTATGGTCGGACAAAAGTATGACTATTTTGTTTATTTTTGAGGCTCTTCAAACAAAGTGACGTCATAACAGCTGACGTATTTTTCGAAAATATCTTTCAAAGCAATCATTTCACAGAAAATTGATTATGTTTTCTTTGATACTACCAATAATCTGCACAATTGAGGCCAATAAACATTTTCATGTCATATGCACTTTAAGGATTGTGTCAATTGGGATCCATTTACTGGCTTTGCTCACAGCAGCTGACCTAGCAGCTGACCTAGTGCTGTGAGCTGAAAATATGTTAGTATCAATACCACTTAAGGCTAACAACATCTTGATCCAACGTGAAATAGTGCTAACCCCTACTGGGTTGTGAGGTTTCGCAAATGAAATAAATAGCTTAGTGTTACTTGTCTTTCTTAAAGACTTTGTGCATTCTAAATAGGCATCTAACACTCTGTAAGCACATAATTCTTCCTTGTGATATTTCCTAACATAGAAGTTAGTAGCAATGTCACTGGGCCTATTCTGTTTGATATGACCATCAAGAGTGAACAAATACTAACTGTCAGCTTTCTTCATGAGCTTAGTTTCTAATAGAGTCAATGTTTGACATCTTTGTCCAGATGTTAGGGCTAACAAGGCCACCAGCTTCAACGTCATTTCCTTCTGCGTGCGTTTTTCCAGGGGATGTAGTTGCTCCAGGTATCTAAGAACAACATTGACGTCCCAGGTTTCGGAGTATCTTGGAGAGGATTTTCGGGAATTGAAAAGTCCCTTCATAAATTAACCGAGCAATGAGCGGGTGGTTGGTGATGGTGTAGCTTGTTCCGACGAGTGGACTGTCCATCAGATAATTGGATAATGCTGACCGAGCAGTGTTGATTGTGGAGTACGATAGGTCATTATCGTAGAGACTGTGTAAGAACTTCAAGACTGCGTTCACATCGGGATGCATTGGATCAATTTCCCTTGGAATACAAAACTGCGACCATTTTCTGAGGTATACAGAGGTGTACATTATAATACTGCTCCTGGGTGCCCTGTCTCCAGGAGCACATGATGATTTCGGCAACATCTGAAGGAATCTTGCTGTTGACAAGGTTTTCCCTGATATTTTGCATGCCAATAACTGAAATCGAGGGCTCAACGGATGGACGTTGCCATGGACTGGGCCCGGGGGGGGGGGGGGGGGGGCCGATACCAAAGTGGCGGGGGTGCTCGTCGTCCCTTTTAGGGTTTTTTCGTGCTTTGGTCCCACTTAGGGTGTCAGAAATAAAAATGACCACCAATAGAGTTTTCCGGTCCCTTTTAGGGTAACGTTCTTTAAAAATAACTTAAAGATTTATATGACAACGTTGTCTAAAACTTGTAATAGTGGAAGGCGTTTGATGCTAGTGTTTTTTATACTATTAAAATGACTTTTTAAATTGGTCCCTTTCCCGGGGGACTGGGTGGGACAACACGTTCTTGGAAACTTGAAACATTCTTGGGTGGTCGATCAGTAAGCTGAGGAGCCTGGTAAACCAAGGCTGGGTGGTCCACAGTGGTACAATTATCAATACTGTTGCTTGTTCCAAGACAACCTTCTGTAGGCATCTGGCAATTAAACAAAATGGAGCGAAAATGTAAGAGCAAGCAAATGTTCCCCAGTTGCCAGAAAATGCATCAATATAGGATGCATCAGGATCTGGCTCAGTTCCAGGATGCATACACCTGGACTTGGTGGTAATTAATCCTGCTAGCAAATAGGTCAATGTCTGGTTTGTCAAATTGTCGGGTTAGTCTTTCAAAAATTAATGGATATATAGAAAAAATCGA
Organism: Actinostola sp. cb2023; assembly: GCA_033675265.1. Lineage (NCBI taxonomy): Eukaryota > Metazoa > Cnidaria > Anthozoa > Actiniaria > Actinostolidae > Actinostola > Actinostola sp. cb2023. The sequence continues at coordinate 15,472 of JAUJYZ010001567.1, forward strand.
TGAAATCCCTCGAAATTCGGAATGCTGGATTGCCTCATTTGGTTGATGTCGCTGGATATCAATTGGACAACTTTGTGTAAAATTCTCGAACGCGTTTGAACTACCGATGAAAATCATCAACGCACAGTCGGCTATGCTGATATTCTTTCACAAACGATTGCCGAACGATGATTTTATGGTTTAGATTTGTTTGCTCTTAAAAAATCATGGGTCTTCGTTTTTGGGGTCTTCGGTCTTCGCTTCCCAGGTCTTCGCTTTCCAGTCACCCATAGTATACATCCCATATACTCGTACCGTGACAGATGACAACGTATAAGGCACGTGTACATATCGTTTCCTTGCAAAAATATACAATTGCAACGGCACTTCACTTGGTTGAACCAATGACTAGTATTAATAATATACAATGTCGATCAACACAATTCAGATCTAACTACAAAGATGTAGAGATCACTACAACTGTACTAAATCAGCCGGCTATTCCAAACTTACTAGCCTGCGTTGCATCCGAACAAACCCTCGTTTAGTCCTCTAGGACCAAAACGAAGGTTTGTTCGGATGCAACGCAGGCTAAAACTTACATATTATTAGCATACTATAAACATACCACGTCAAGTACAAAATGCAAGTGTACTGGAATCTTACTCCCGGGGGGTGGGGGGGGGGGGGGGGGGGTGGAAGGCGGGGTTGGACTAAGGGTATTTTCGGGTAGGGGTGTACCGCGGACACCTCAAAACCCTGACCCTATCCCAGACCTAAAATGTTGATTTTCCATACCCTATTCCAGACTAAAGCTTAAAAATGTATACCCTATTCCAGACTAAAGCTTAAAAATGTACACCCTATATCCCAGACTAAAGCTTTACCAAAGTAGCATATCGCTGACATATTGACAAATAACAGACTGTTGAATAAACGTTTCCTTTATTTGAAAGCGTGCTAAAAGGACATATATAGGGGAGTATCAATATTATCATTAATCAAATGAACATGGCTTAAACTTTCTAATTTACATCTAACTAACTTATATCCACGAGTTCACCATTGGGTGCCTATGTTTTTTATATTTTGCTCGATATTAGCAGACATTCGCTCTTAATAAGGAATAAGTGTCATATTTACCTGTAAATATGTGGAAGTAAACTTGTCGAAGTATTTATAAACACACGTCTTAACCCCACGGCTACACAAGTTGTACTGACTCACGGCGGCACGTGTACATCTCATGTTAACCGGAAGTACGTCACTGCGATTTGGTAGAATAAAGGAAGCACTGTACATACTTTGGGAGAAACCTGGCTTAAACCAACAACTTTTAAAATATCATCCTTTCGACCGTGATCTGACTAAATAGCAACAAAACATAATTACACAGGGAGCCCAACTAGTGCCGCTGGCTACTCGCAGTACTCGCCTAATGGCATACAGCAACTATGATTTGTGATGAGTGAATTCTGACATGATCAGTGACAGGGATTTTCTGGACACATTTTTTTACCACAGTGAGAACATTGGAATGGCATCTTTCCAGTATGACTTTGTAGATGCCATGTAAGGGATGTTTTGTGCCCAAATGTCTTATCACAAGAAATACATTTGTATGGCTTCTCTCCAGTATGAATTCTGAGATGATCATTGAGATGGCTTTTGCGCTTAAACTTTTTATCACAGTAAGAACATTCAAATGGCTTCTCTCCAGTATGAATTCTGAGATGAGTAGTGAGAAGGCTTTTGCGGCGAAACTTTTTATCACAGTAAGAACATTCAAATGGCTTCTCTCCAGTATGAATTCTGAGATGAGTAGTGAGAAGGCCTTTGTAGCCAAACTTTTTATCACAGTAAGAACATTCAAATGGCTTCCCTCCAGTATGAATTTTGAGATGATCATTGAGATGGCTTTTGCTCCTAAACTTTTTATCACAGTAAGAACATTCAAATGGCTTCTCTCCAGTATGAATTCTGAGATGAGCAGCGAGAAGGCTTTTGTCGCCAAACGTTTTATCACAGTAAGAACATTTAAATGGCTTCTCTCCAGTATGAATTCTGAAATGAGCATTGAGAAGGCTTTTGAATCTAAATTTTTTAACACAGTAAGAACATCCAAATGGCTTCTCTCCAGTATGAATTCTGAGATGAGTAGTGAGAAGGCTTTTGTGGCAAAACTTTTTATCACAGTAAGAACATTCAAATGGCTTCTCTCGAGTGTGAATTTTGAGATGATCATTGAGATAGCTTTTGCTCCTAAACTTTTTATCACAGTAAGAACATTCAAATGGCTTCTCTCCAGTATGAATTCTGAGATGAATAGTGAGAAGGCCTTTGTGGCCAAACTTTTTATCACAGTAAGAACATTCAAATGGCTTCTCTCAGTCCAGTATGAATTCTGAGATGAGTAGTGAGAAGGCTTTTGTGACCATACTTTTTATCACAATAAGAACATTCAAATGGCTTCTCTCCAGTATGAATTCTGAGATGAGTAGTGAGAAGGCTTTTGTGGCCAAACTTTTTATCACAGTAAGAACATTCAAATGGCTTCTCTCCAGTATGAATTCTGAGATGAGCAGTGAGATGGCTTTTGAAGCTAATTTTTTTAACACAGTAAGAACATCCAAATGGCTTCTCTCCAGTGTCTTTTCCATTTCCATGACTTTCCACAATCTCTTGAGAACGTGAAATAACACCATCAGTGGGTGAATCTGTTGCTTGAGTGCTGTTTTCAACTGATTCCTTTTCAGAGGGTAAATCTAATTCCTCTAAAATACTCAAAATTGATAAACGTTCATCCATGTGGACAGCAGAAGCATTTTTCAACGAATTCCCATCAACTGTATTAACTGAATTATGACCACTATCACCTACAACTGTTGGATGTGATTGACTTGCATCATCCATGTTGTTGTCAGTTAAACCTGTATCGATGTACATAGAAGAACAGCCATTACTACAGCCATAATCATCTGTGTATATTATTGGTTGACCAAATATGATGTTGTATTCTATTGAACCCTGAAATGAAGTACACGAACAATATATCAATGTCTATTAATAAAAAACAGACTCACAATTGTACAGTTATTAGTCGGGCTTCCTGTGGAAACCCGACTCTAAAAATGCAGAGCGTTCTTCTTCTTCGTATTCTTTGACCCCAGAACGCATATTGGGTTCTACAGCGCATGCGCCTTGTTGGGTTCTACAGCGCATGCGCCCTGTGCCGGCCGCTAAGATAATCACCGAAGGCTCTAACAACATGATTTATCAATACGAGACTGGTCGAGTCACAGGAAACCCAGGCTGTATATCTGTCTGGATCTATACGTAAATTATAGTAAAATACAATAAATGAATGATAGCTTCTAAATAAAGTGTATTTCACATATACATAACGTCTTGTCTTCATTTTGCCTCGTTTCGATCGATTTTGACGTGTTTTGGCTGCTCTAACTCTCCCCTCCATAAATAATGAGAAGGACGGAAACATCGAGTCTCAAATCACTACAGGTCACGATCGATCCTCCTCGATTTCTCTCCCGAAAATGTATTCCCCATCAATTCAAACGACCTCAGGTGAAAGAATGATAAATATGGATTCCTCGAAAGTGAGTCACGACAAGAAAAGGCATCAAATTCATTCTCGAATCCTTCGAAGAATCCATAACATACAGCCATTTTCATCCGGAATTCCCGTTTGCTGTCCACGGAAGTAAACGTTACACCACAGGAAATCCCAGCGGGCTTTGGCGCTCGGACCTGATTCGACAAAAACCAACAAAGGCAATTCAAATATTTCACTCGTGGGGACTATCGAGAGTAAGAAATGGATAGACAAATTATACACATCTAGGGGTGGGTAGAATATGAACAACCCGAAATCGATAACAACATGACGACCCGTTCATGGAAAACCCCGCAAAATTCCAGCGTTTATAGCGAGATTCAAAACGTTACTTTATCGCATTTATAATAATAATTATTCGATATTGTCAAAACAAAATGCTGTCTACGCTGAAGCGGAAATATGAAGAATGCCATGGAAATGTTCCGAAGAAGAAGAGTAAAGGCGAAAAAGTTTTAGTTCCTTTTTATGTATCTTTGAAAGCCTGGTAAGTTTGAAGTTACGACCGTTCGATTCAATAATATTTTACATCAATAGTTTTCAGTTTGTTCGATAAATGACTTTTTTTTATTTCAGGGTTTTGCGTAATTATGAGCAAACTGCAGGATGCTTTTCATTCCGTGATGATATTTTAACTCATGCACTGGAAGAAAAACATAATATCATTGTCCAGAATGATCACGACAATATAACAAAAAGCATAGTCCCCACGAATGAAATATTTGAATTGCCTTTGTTGGTTTTTGTCCAATCAGGTCCGAGCGCCAAAGCCCGCTGGGATTTCCTGTGGTGTAACGTTTACTTCCGTGGACAGCAAACGGGAACTCCGGATGAAAATGGCTGTATGTTATGGATTCTTCGAAGGATTCGAGAATGAATTTGATGCTTTTTCTTGTCGTGACTCACTTTCGAGGAATCCATATTTATCATTCTTTCACCTGAGGTCGTTTGAATTGATGGGGAATACATTTTCGGGAGAGAAATCGAGGAGGATCGATCGTGACCTGTAGTGATTTGAGACTCGATGTTTCCGTCCTTCTCATTATTTATGGAGGGGAGAGTTAGAGCAGCCAAAACACGTCAAAATCGATCGAAACGAGGCAAAATGAAGACAAGACGTTATGTATATATGAAATACACTTTATTTAGAAGCTATCATTCATTTATTGTATTTTACTATAATTTACGTAAAGATCCAGACAGATATACAGCCTGGGTTTCCTGTGGTCGAGTCTGAATTCACAATTTATGTCGTCTTGTTTTCAAAATAACCACAATAATTCATAGAGATATGGATTTATCAATCCAGTACTAGTACTGCAAAGGGTTTAGAGATCTTCAGAACTTAGAACGAAGTGAGTTGATACACGCAGCCGGCGGTGAAGAGAAGAGAACAGTTGTAAGGTTTTCAGCCGACCGATAATAGTTTATGTATACGGTATTTGTATTTGTATGGATATATTTATGGTAACAAATAAACTATGTCATTGTCATTCATGATTCGCTGAGTTTGTGAAATCGCAGTACTGAAATTGCAAGGAAAGCAAGTTCTATCGAGCTCGTTTTAATCGCACTATAAGATATCTATATTTAGTTCAAATAGGTTACATTTCATTAGTATTGTAGAAGCGATCGTTATCTCGTCACGTCCTGTGTATGGAATTTCATGTATTCAGTAGAAGACATGGTAAATACTCTTGATGATTGTGATATTCTAGAAAAAGCTATTCTTGTGCTGGGAGATTTGATTATTGTACATATACAATACTTTATGATCATTCTAAACCATAGTGCGTTAATGAATTACCTTGCCTACGTGTTTGATGCTTTAGTCTACGGCGCGCGGGCTCTTGCTCGAGCTTTATTGCCATTGACAATATTTCATTGACAATGGATATATGGTCGAGAGCAAATCAGATTCAGTCGAGATTACCGATCGCAGCAACCACTGCTTGCTTTAAGAAGCCCGACTTAACGCTACAAGAGCGTCTAGTTAATAATACGATGGGATCATCTTTGTAATACTCAGTGTGTTCGTTAAGTCTTAGAAAAACAGACACAAATTTGACAGCCTCGATTGTAGTAATGACCCGATATAAATATTTGGGCTTTTAAAAACTGTTTGTAACTCAAAAACTGATCGTGTTTAGGAGCAACTTCGAATATGCTTATGATTTGTCAGACCATTAGCTGAGTCAAAAGTCGTTAGAAATGATCATAATTGTTAGTGAGATAGTCATGTAAGTACAAACACAGAGGATAATCACTGATAGAGGTGGGAGTGGTTTGAGTGGAGTTTTCAGAGGTTCTTTTACGTCCCTCTAACTCAAGTGTAGTGTAGTTTGGAGAGACGCAACCGACATTTACGTGATCATCCGAGCCACGTGAAGGTCTTTTCGCACTTTGTTCTGCCTGATCAATGGACCAGTGAGTGACATCTGATTCAAAAGTCTAGCAACAACAAGTGGAATGGTACAAGCTGAAGGGTTCACCCTGGTTACCAAATATAATTATATTAAATACTAGTATACCCAATGGGAAGGGAGTGCTGCATCCATGACCAATCATGAATGACAATGACATAGTTTATTTGGTACCATAAATATATCCATACAAATACAAATAGCGTATACATAAACTAGACATCGCAGAGTGATTAACCAGTGTTTGGATGAAGTGTAAATATGGGTTTAGGTACCTCGGCTCGGTGTCCGGCGAAAACCTCACAACTGTTCTCTTCACTGCATGCGTGTATCATCAACTCACTTCGATTCGTTGTAAGTTCTGAAGATCTCTAAACCCTTTGCAGTACTAGTAATGGATTCATAAATCCATATCTCTATGAATTATTGTGGTTGTTTTGAAAACAATACGACATACTAGCTGTAACCTTTCTCCCGAACTGCTAACAAGGTTTGTGAAGAAACCATGTTGTTTACGGAGCCTTCGGTGATTATGGATGACTCGGTAGAACATGCTTTCTTTGTAAAATCGATTTCACAAACTCAACGAATCACAGAAAAATAAAGAGCTATCATAGAAGACATTTGACTTCGTTTAGATTTCAATCTTGTGTCACGGTTGTGCGATACTCATGTGTGATATTGATAGCATATTTATCTTCTAACTTCTCGCATTTTGCTTTGATCCCCATTATTTCATCATTTAACTCAACATGTGAAGTCATTTGAGCGATATTTGAGTTGTTTTGAGCAATATTTGTTTGTGAAGAATGGCTCATGTTGATCAGAGCCTTCGGTAATTATCTGAGCGGCCGGCACAGGGCGCATGCGCTGTAGAACCCAGTTTGCGATCTGAAGCCTAAGAAGAATACGACGAACGAATCTCATTTTTAGAGGGAAAACACTAGATCCCAATGACCAAAACCAGGTCAAGATTTGAATTACAATAGATGCCTCGTTCTACAAAGAAATGTCCTTTGTAGAACGAGGCATATCTAACAATAGTTCCTATTGTTGTACAATAGTTCCTATTGTTATTCAAATCTTGACCTGGTTTTGGCCATTGGGATCTAGTGTTTTCCTTTTTAGAGTCGGGTCTTCCACATCTGAGCGGCCGGCACAGGGCGCATGCGCTGTAGAACCCAGTTTGCGATCTGAAGCTTAGAAGAATACGACGACCGAATCTCATTTTTAGAGTCGGGTAATAATGATGGGTTCCCTGTGGTGTGTCATGGGTACACTGTAACACAGTAAAGTCAAATAATGATGGGTTCCCTGTGGTGTGTAATGGGGTACACTGTAACACAGTAAAGTCAAATAATGATGGGTTCCCTGTGGTGTGTCATGGGTACACTGTATCAGAGTAAAGTCAAATAATGATGGGTTCCCTGTTGTGTGTCATGGGTACACTGTAACACAGTAAAGTCAAATAATGATGGGTTCCCTGTGGTGTGTCATGGGGTACACTGTAATGCAGTAAAGTCAAATAATGATGGGTTCCCTGTGGTGTGTAATGGGGTACACTGTAACACAGTAAAGTCAAATAATGATGGGTTCCCTGTGGTGTGTAATGGGGTACACTGTAACACAGTAAAGTCAAATAATGATGGGGTTCCTGTGGTGTGTAATGGGGTACACTGTAACACAGTAAAGTCAAATAATGAAGGGGTCCCTGTGGTGTATCTTCCCTTCTGTAACACAGGGATCCCAAAGGAGATTAGAGAGACTACATGTATCAGATGTTGACAAGATCATGACAGATCTTGGGTACCATATTTAAGTCTTTCATGATCCTGCAAGATCTTATCATCATGGCGCAATATCATGTACGATCTTGACATGACCTTATAATAATATATTGCGAATATTTGGTTTTATTACTCGGACACTTCCGGAGGAAGTGACCGAGTTAGAAAATGGGCTTTCTTTTTATTATTATTCATTATTTATTTTTTGTTAGGCTTCGGAATGAAGAAAGCATGCGAAGAATGTGATCGTATCGGTCAGGAATGTCTGTTCCAGGGTTTCGATTGGCTGAAAACGGGGGCGATGATATCCGAACCCTAATGAAGTAATTATATGCTCAAACGTGTCAAATATAGGGTTATCGTTAATAGAAGTGCTAACTCATCATTTCACGACTACCAATTAGAAGTGCTCAGTGTGTATAAACTCATGCTGTATCGCGTGAGAGAAGTATTGCTGTATCGCGTGAGAGAAGCAGTTGTGTTTAATATGCAGAAGAGAAATGAAGAAGCATGATTGACTGAAAATAGTGCTATTGAAGCCTTTGTAAGCTTAAATATATTAAACAAAAACAAACGCGCCTTGAAGGGCGTTATCAGAACCATCTGACCTATGCAACCTCAAGACGTACCACGTACGAGATCTTTATCTATGATCACTGAAAAATAGTCTCCCTCGTCAATCAACTGTCATTGTCATAATGTGCCTTGGACGTATATGATCAAAGAACAGGGTCAAGTATCGGAGATTGTCACGGAAGAATGACTCTATAGACCTTTTGCTTAGCCTCACTCTGACTCAATAAAACAATGACATCGTTGGATAGATCTTTTGTTTCATTGAGTCAGAGTGAGGCTAAGCGTGTATCTGCTCTGCATATATGATTAGTGGCTTTATGCAAAAGGTCAATAGTCTCTTCTCTTCGTCTGTCAATTTTGAGATGGCTGTGGCTTGTTCTACCAATGGTGTGTGTTGGTGAGCAAATATAGAGATCTACTTGTCATAATGTCCGAGTATACGCTCATTGAGCATCTTGTTTGATGAGGATTAGCACATCATAATATCAAGACACTAATAAACTTGTGGCGCTTCTATAAATATAAGTTACAGTACATGTATATAGTGTTTCCTTTTTAATTATAGTGTATCTATAAATGTACATGTACATACATTTATAGATACACTATAATTAAAAAGGAAACACTATATACATGTAACTTATATTTATAGAAGCATGGCAAAATATAACTATGAGAAACATGGCAAAATAGAGTACAATTTACAACAAGCCTGTACAACTTTACTATTATATTGTTATTGCTACATGTATGTTTGTATCCCCCTCTCAGTACATGTACATGCACATGTATACATGTGCTTATGGTAATTATGTACATGTGGTATAATTGTATAACTTATTATAGACAGCTAACTGACTAGTTTAGCCCTCATGGTTACAGTTAGCTTGTACCAAACATATGCCACACTACTGTATATTTGTATTGTTTCTATGTATTTAATTCTACAGTGCTATTGGACTCTTAGGAAATAACACTATAAAAATAAATTATTATTATTATTTAACAAGACGCTCAATGAGCGTTCACTCGGGCATTGTGAAAAGGAAAATGTCAGTTGTTCGAGGAAGTACTTGAAAATGAATGCCAGTTGGTTGAAGAACAAGGACAATGTCAGCTGCGCGAGGAGAGACCTGACAATGACTGACAGTTGCGTGACGAGGGAGACTATGTATATACATGTATGTGTCGAGTTCATTTGATTTGCCTTTGAGTTCATTTGATTACCTTTTGACTTTGAGTTCAATTGATTTGATTTTGATGAGTTTGTGTAAAGGCCCCCTCTCTAGCTTCAGATCCCGAAACGTCGAGTTTGGAATCGAGTTCGGGTTCGAGTTACGGTTCGAACGTCGAATAAAACAAGGACATCTTCTTCAATACAATATAATTTCTCTGACGTCATGACAATCAGTGACAGTTGAGTGACGAGGGAGACTATTAGTCCGGTGAGTACGAACATGATACGTCTTGAGGTTGCATAGGTCAGATGGTTCCGATAACGGCCTCGCGTTTGTTTTAAAAAATATATATCTTAAGCGAGCTTCTAGTCCTTTTACCACTTCTAGTCATTGAACGATGAACTAGAATCCTGACCTTTTAATAGCTTGAAGATCTACAGCTGCTTTCAAAACTAAGATTCATAATCTACTTGAGTCCTGTGTCTCCTTTATCTTTTCAAATCTGCGGAGTAATCTTGAAACTCCGGATACGATTAAATACGTCGCATACTCGTCATTTTGAAGCCGAACAAAACTACTACTACCGAAATCCGCATTTTCTAACTCGGGCGGCCTGCGGCCTGGGCCCGAGTAATTATTCTGGTACTAAATAAACTATTGTCATTATTATTAGGACCATTTATACGAGACAAAATAAGCTGCGGCTTACATAAGACGCGAACTAACCCATTTATACGAGCGAGTCTCTCAGTGGCTTACAATATAGATGTGGCTTATATAAAACACGAAAGAAGTTTTAGAATCATTTATACGCGTGCTTCGCATCTTATGTACATGTAAGCCGCATCTTGTGTAATTACACAAGACAGCTGTGGCTTATTTGGTCTCGTATAAATGGCCCTATTGTCATGTATATATACATGTACATGTATGTGGCAATTATAAATGTAAAACATACTTACATCAGATACCCTGTGAGCACCACCTGATGGCCATTGCTTTTCTCCACTAACTTTGTTGTAGTGGTAGAGCAATTCTCCTGATTTACAACGTTTCTCAACCCAGTCAGATTCAGTTCCTGTTTTTGTGGACACCACATTTCCACAGCAATCGAGGCCATCAGACTGCAATTCCTCACGGGAAGAGGAACATTTGAATGACTTCCCTCCAACACAGTTGATATTTAAATCTACAGAGCCGTCATTCACATTGATCTCATCATTCTGAGGATGGCATTCTTTCTTGATTAACTCCCTCTTACAATCATTACTCTTGATGTTTATAGAATCCATAGTTTCCTAGCAATCTGAAACCTATTAAAATTCATTTGAATGTCAAGTACATGCAGAAACCCTAAACCTAACATGCACATCCGGTATTAAACACAGCCCTCAGATCGATGAATCAGAGACACGAGCAGATTTCAGTTTTAGTGTTTGAATCAAAGAATCGATTCCAACATAAATCACAACCACATTACTACACATTACCTGTATTATGTAGACACCAACAAAAGCATTCAAAGGATCTTGTCGTAGACAACACTGACCTATTGTATCGCGGGCCATAAACCACAGGAATCCCAAGCTATTCACTCACGATACAAACTCGGCGGACTCCGTTTTCAATCAGTTTCTTTCGTTGTAAAGAAAAACCTACATTTTCGTTTCATGTAAAACTTTATTATCAACACAAATGATGTTGTTTTATATAAAATTGATGAGTATTTTTTTTTCATATTTTCGTTTCATCCAAACGAGGCTCGTTCCAGTCCACTGTCCAGTCCACTGTCCAGTGACGCCTGCTGTTTTCTGTGAGTCGAACGAAGTTTGAAGTTCGAGCGTCAGTGATTACTCACTCTAAATATCTTGTTATCCCACCTTTGACATCATTCATAGTTGCTACGGTCTTACGTGTATAGTTTAACGTTTCTCAGGCGTTGTTTTCAATACTGAAGAAGTAGTCAAGGTAGGTTTGGTGGATGATTGTTGTACGTCTGTCTGATCGAGAAGGATAAAGTTTGGAATCGTCAGGCAAAAGTTGTAATTGTCCATTTCGTTAATCTAGTATTTAAACACTATGCAGTCCACCCAAATGGATACTGAATGGACAGAATACCAATGTAAGTCAGGACAGACTCTATTTATCTACAACAAGGTGACAGGAGAACACAAGTGGACCACACAATACAACAATGTAAGTTTCATATACAATGTACATGTATGTTGTTGCTAGACTTTTCAATCAGATGTCACTCACTGGTCCATTCATCACACAAAACAAACCGCGAAAATTGGTGTAGGCAGTCACATACATGTAAACCGCCGCTCAGTTTGCACCAACACTATTTATAAAATAAGTATGATATATTACAATGTACATGTATGCACACTCTGATTTGCCAAAGGATGTGTATGCCATGTGCTCTATGAGAGCACACACAGCATGCGCGCATAGTCACGCCTCTCGCTTCTCCTCTCACTTCTCTCTTCTTCCAATTCCTGCGACCTGGGTCGAAATGACCACATTCCATTTATAATATATATCGGGTCATGACTACAATCGAGGCTGTCAAATTTGTGTCTGTTTCTAATACTTAACAAAAACCCTGAGTATTACAAAGAGGATATCCCATCGAATTATTAATAAATAAACAATAATTGTCTTTTTTTTAGTAATGTGTATTGTTCTTGTACTTCATTTCAGGATTCAATAGAAGACAACATCATGTTTGGTCAACCAATAATATACAAGGAGCGTTGTAGTATTGCAACACAGACAGTTGATTATGGCTGTAGTAATGGCTGTACTTCTATGTACATCGATACAGATTTAACTGACAACAACATGGATGATGCAAGTCAGCCACATCCAACAGTTGTAGGTGATAGTGGTCATAATTCAGTTACATGTAATGCAGTTGATGGGAATTTGTTGAAAAATGCTTCTGTTGTCCACGTGGATGAACTTTCGTCAATGTTCAGTATTTTAGAGGAATTAGATTTACCCCCTGAAAAGGAATCAGCTGAAAACAGCACTCAAGCAACAGATTCACCCATCGATGATGTTAATTCGCATTCTCAAGAGAGCGTGGAAAGTCACCTTCATGGAAATGGTAAACACACTGGAGAGAAGCCATTTGAATGTTCTTACTGTCATAAGCATCTTTCACGTAAAAGCCATCTTACTACTCATCTCAGAATTCATACTGGAGAGAAGCCATTTCAATGTTCTTATTGTGATAAAAAGTTTGGAGACAAAAGCTATCTTACTTCTCATCTCAGAATTCATACAGGAGAGAAGCCATACAAATGTATTTTGTGCGACAAGACATTTCGGCAGAAAATATCCCTTACATGGCATCTGCAAAGTCATACTGGAAAGAAGCCATTTGATTGTTCTTATTGTAATAAGCATTTTTCACGTAAAAGCGATCTTACTGCTCATCTCAGAATTCACACTGGAGAGAAACCATTCCAATGTTCTTACTGTGATAAAAAGTTTGGTCGCAAAAACCATCTCACAACTCATCTCAGAATTCATACTGGAGAGAAGCCATGAAAAGCATTTCTTGTGAAAAGACATTTCGGCACAGAAGATCCGTTACAACGCATCTACAAACTAAAGTCATACTGGAGAGAAGACATTCCAATGTTCCTACTGTGATAAAAAGTTTGGATACAAAAGCCCATCACAAGGCATATACTGCCATCATTAGGTGAAATTTACTATGAGTAGCCAGTGACACTAATATTGGGCTCCCTCTGTTTTATGTTGGGTTGCTATTTAGTCAGATCACGGCCGAAAGGATAATATTAAATCATGAGTGTTTGAATATGTGTCGTTTGGCTTAACTACAGATTTAATAAATTAAACAAAAATGAGTACGACAAGACAGCTAGTTTATACAACACTTCTGAATGAACTTTTATTAAATGTTTCTCCCAAGCTTTACTTTTAGTTGCTGTTTAAAAACTCATACATAATTCATGAGGCATTAGGCCAATCGGCTTTGTCCATTTAGCCACATGCATGGACCTTTATACCAGATACATTTTAAAGTCATCCTTATTAGTATTCTTGATATAAAGAATACCACTAATTATATTTTATATAAATAATATTAATGAAGGTACGTGAACCAGTAATGTAGTTTATAAAATAACATATATAACGCGAGTTCTGATTGGCGAAAAAGTAGAACGATAATTAATTCAATACCAATTAGATTATTCTTGCCCATTGGTTGTCAGTAGAACGATAATTAATTCAATATGTTTGCAATTGTTTGTGTCAACAATTAGATTGTTCTTGCGCATTGGTTGTCAGAACGATAATTTATTCAATAAGTTTGCAATTGTTTGTGTCATCAATTAGATTGTTCTTGCGCATTGGTTGTCAGTAGCACGATAATTAATTCAATACGTTTGCAATTGTTTATGTCAACAATTAGATTGTTCTCGCGCATTGGTTGTCAATAGAACAATAATTTATTCAATACGTTTGCAATTTGTTCATGTCAACGATTAGATTATTCTTGCGCATTGGTTGTCAGTATCTAGAACGATAATTAGTTCAATACGTTTGCAATTGTTATTGTCAACAATTAGATTATTCTTGTGCATTGGTTGTCAGTAGAACAATAATTAATTCAATACGTTTGCAATTGTTTGTGTCAACAATTAGATTATTCTTGCACATTGGTTGTCAGTAGAACGATAATTAATTCAATACGTTTGCAATTGTTATTGTCAACAATTAGATTATTCTTGCGCATTGGTTGTCAGTAGAACGATAATTAATTCAATATATTTGCAATTGTTTATGTCAACAATTAGATTATTCTTGCGCATTGGTTGTCAGTAGAACGACAATTAATTCAATATATTTGCAATTGTTTGTGTCAACAATTAGAATGTTCTCGTGCATTGGTTGTCAGTAGAACGATAATTGATTGAATACGTTTGCAATTGTTTATGTCCCCAATTAGATTGTTCTTGCGCATTGCTTGTCAGTAGAACGCTAATCAATTCAATACGTTTTCATTTTTTGTGTCAACAATTAGATTGTTCTCGCGCATTGGTTGTCAGTAGAACAATAATTTATTCAATACGTTTGCAATTGTTATTGTCGTCAATTAGATTGTTCTCGCGCATTGGTTGTCAGTAGAACGATAATTAATTCAATACGTTTGCAATTGTTATTGTCAACAATTAGATTATTCTTGCGCATTGGTTGTCAGTAGAACGATAATTAATTCAATACGTTTGCAATTGTTATTGTCAACAATTAGATTATTCTTGCGCATTGGTTGTCAGTAAAACGATAATTAATTCAATACGTTTGCAATTTGTTTATGTCAACAATTAGATTATTCTTGCGCATTGGTTGTCAGTAGAACGATAATTAGTTCAATACGTTTGCAATTGTTATTGTCAACAATTAGATTATTCTTGGGCATTGGTTGTCAGTAGAACGATAATTAATCCAATACGTTTGCAATTGTTATTGTCAACAATTAGATTATTCTTGCGCATTGGTTGTCAGTAAAAGGATAATTAATTCTAAACATTTGCAACTGTTTATGTCACCAATTAGATTGTTCTCGCGCATTGCTGGTTGTCAGTTAAGAACGATAATTAATTCAAAACATTTGCAACTGTTTATGTCACCAATTAGATTGTTCTCGCGCATTGCTGGTTGTCAGTAGAACAATAATTTATTCAATACGTTTGCAATTGTTATTGTCGTCAATTAGATTGTTCTCGCGCATTGGTTGTCAGTAGAACGATAATTAATTCAATACGTTTGCAATTGTTATTGTCAACAATTAGATTATTCTTGCGCATTGGTTGTCAGTAGAACGATAATTAATTCAATACGTTTGCAATTGTTATTGTCAACAATTAGATTATTCTTGCGCATTGGTTGTCAGTAAAAGGATAATTAATTCTAAACATTTGCAACTGTTTATGTCACCAATTAGATTGTTCTCGCGCATTGCTGGTTGTCAGTAGAACGACAATTAATTCAATACGTTTGCAATTGTTTATGTCAACAATTAGATTATTCTTGCGCATTGGTTGTCAGTAGAACGATAATTAATTCTAAACATTTGCAACTGTTTATGTCACCAATTAGATTGTTCTCGCGCATTGCTGGTTGTCAGTAGAACGATAATTAATTCAAACGTTTGCAATTGTCTATGTCATCAATTAGATTATTCTTGTGCAATGGTTGTCAGTAGAACGATAATTAATTCAATACGTTTGCAATTGTTTATGTCACCAATTACATTATTCTTGCGCATTGGTTGTCAGTAGAACGATAATTAATTCAATACGTTTGCAATTGTTTATGTCAACAATTAGATTCTTATTGCGCATTGGTTGTCATGAGTAGGACGATAATTAATTCAATACGTGTGCAATTGTTTATGTCAACAATTAGATTATTCTTGCGCATTGGTTGTCAGTAGAACGATAATTAATTCAATACGTTTGCAATTGTTATTGTCAACAATTAGATTCTTCTGGCGCATTTGTTGTCAGTAGGACGATAATTAATTCAATACGTTTGCAATTGTTATTGTCAACAATTAGACTATTCTTGCGCATTGGTTGTCAGTAGAACGATAGTCTATTCAATATTTTTGCAATTGTTATTGTCAACAATTAGATTCTTCTTGCCCATTGGTTGTCAGTAGAACGACAATTAATTCTAAACATTTGCAACTGTTTATGTCACCAATTAGATTGTTCTCGCGCATTGCTGGTTGTCAGTAGAACGATAATTAATTCAAACGTTTGCAATTGTCTATGTCATCAATTAGATTATTCTTGTGCAATGGTTGTCAGTAGAACGATAATTAATTCAATACGTTTGCAATTGTTTATGTCACCAATTACATTATTCTTGCGCATTGGTTGTCAGTAGAACGATAATTAATTCAATACGTTTGGAATTGTTTATGTCAACAATTAGATTCTTATTGCGCATTGGTTGTCAGTAGAACGATAATTAATTCAATACGTGTGCAATAAATATTGTTTATGTCACCAATTAGATGTTCTTGCGCATTGGTTGTCAGTAGAACGATAATTAATTCAATACGTTTGCAATTGTTATTGTCAACAATTAGATTATTCTTGGGCATTGGTTGTCAGTAAAAGGATAATTAATTCTAAACATTTGCAACTGTTTATGTCACCAATTAGATTGTTCTCGCGCATTGCTGGTTGTCAGTAGAACGATAATTAATTCAAAACGTTTGCAATTGTTTATGTCAACAATTAGATTATTCTTGCGCATTGGTTGTCAGTAGAACGATAATTAATTCTAAACATTTGCAACTGTTTATGTCACCAATTAGATTGTTCTCGCGCATTGCTGGTTGTCAGTAGAACGATAATTAATTCAAACGTTTGCAATTGTCTATGTCATCAATTAGATTATTCTTGTGCAATGGTTGTCAGTAGAACGATAATTAATTCAATACGTTTGCAATTGTTTATGTCACCAATTACATTATTCTTGCGCATTGGTTGTCAGTAGAACGATAATTAATTCAATACGTTTGCAATTGTTTATGTCAACAATTAGATTCTTATTGCGCATTGGTTGTCATGAGTAGGATGATAATTAATTCAATACGTGTGCAATTGTTTATGTCAACAATTAGATTATTCTTGCGCATTGGTTGTCAGTAGAACGATAATTAATTCAATACGTTTGCAATTGTTATTGTCAACAATTAGATTCTTCTGGCGCATTTGTTGTCAGTAGGACGATAATTAATTCAATACGTTTGCAATTGTTATTGTCAACAATTAGACTATTCTTGCGCATTGGTTGTCAGTAGAACGATTGTCTATTCAATATTTTTGCAATTGTTATTGTCAACAATTAGATTCTTCTTGCCCATTGGTTGTCAGTAGAACGATAATTAATTCAATACGTTTGCAATTGTTATTGTCATCAATTAGATTGTTCTTGCGCTTTGGTTGTCAGTAGAACGATAATTAATTCAATACGTTTGCAATTGTTATTGTCAACAATTAGACTATTCTTGCGCATTGGTTGTCAGTAGAACGATAGTCTATTCAATACTTTTGCAATTGTTATTGTCAACAATTAGATTCTTCTTGCCCATTGGTTGTCAGTAGAACGATAATTAATTCAATACGTTTTCAATTGTTATTGTCATCAATTAGATTGTTCTTGCGCTTTGGTTGTCAGTAGAACGATAATTAATTCAATACGTTTGCAATTGTTTATGTCAACAATTAGATTATTCTTGCACATTGCTTGTCAGTAGGACGATAATCTATTCAATACGTTTGCAATTGTTATTGTCAACAATTAGATTCTTCTTGCCAATTTGGTTGTCAGTAGAACGATAATTTATTCAATACGTTTGCAATAGCTGATATCGAAGTTACACTCCAATGACTCTGTACAAAGGTTTCAAGTCGAGGCTATCGGGTCAAGTTTTTGTTCTGACCCGATAGCCTCGACTCGAATCCGTTGTTCAGAGTCATTGGAGTGTAACTTCGATATCAGCTATTGTTTATGTCACCAATTACATTATTCTTGCGCATTGGTTGTCAGTAGAACGATAATTAATTCAATACGTTTGCAATTGTTTATGTCAACAATTAGATTCTTATTGCGCATTGGTTGTCATGAGTAGGACGATAATTAATTCAATACGTGTGCAATTGTTTATGTCAACAATTAGATTATTCTTGCGCATTGGTTGTCAGTAGAACGATAATTAATTCAATACGTTTGCAATTGTTATTGTCAACAATTAGATTCTTCTGGCGCATTTGTTGTCAGTAGGACGATAATTAATTCAATACGTTTGCAATTGTTATTGTCAACAATTAGACTATTCTTGCGCATTGGTGTTGTCAGTAGAACGATAGTCTATTCAATATTTTTGCAATTGTTATCGGTCAACAATTAGATTCTTCTTGCCCATTGGTTGTCAGTAGAACGATAATTAACTCAATACGTTTTCAATTGTTATTGTCATCAATTAGATTGTTCTTGCGCTTTGGTTGTCAGTAGAACGATAATTAATTCAATACGTTTGCAATTGTTATTGTCAACAATTAGACTATTCTTGCGCATTGGTTGTCAGTAGAACGATAGTCTATTCAATACTTTTGCAATTGTTATTGTCAACAATTAGATTCTTCTTGCCCATTGGTTGTCAGTAGAACGATAATTAATTCAATACGTTTTCAATTGTTATTGTCATCAATTAGATTTTATCTAACGATAATTTATTCAAGCGCGGTAATGACGTCACGGAAATCGTGCCCCCCCGCGGAATCAGACAAACAGCACTTTCTTACATATATTTACTGTTATGGAATGGCGAATACACGGCGAATATAAGCAGTTCTTTGGTCAATCGGGTTAATCGTGCGACTATTCTCACTGATAACGACAACGTACCATTTTGAGAGTGACCCTGAGCATTATTCATTGCTGGTTAAAGCAATTAACTATGCGGGTTAAAGTGTAGAGGATTGAAGCAAACTGGAAGACGAAGAGTGACCTTCTCGTCGACGTAGCCTGCGAATACAGCCGCTTTTTATATAGACGATGGGAAGTGACTGAGCGCTAAAGTCTAAGGGAGAATGCTTGGCCATTTTCTCAAAAGCAATGCTGCATTAAAATAGAGCTATACTCTAGATACTCCAGAAATACAGCGAAGTCTAGCGATGCAAGCAAGCGGGCAAGCAAGCAAGCAGGCAAGCAGGCAAGCAGGCAAGCAAGCAAGCAAGCAGGCAAGCAAGCAGGCAGGCAAGCAAGCAGGCAGGCAAGCAAGCAGGCAAGCAAGCAAGCAGGCAAGCGGGCAAGCAAGCAAGGGCAGGCAAGCAGGCAAGCAAGCAAGCAAGCAGGCAAGCAAGCAAGCAGGCAAGCAAGCAGGCACTAGCAAGCAAGCAGGCAAGCAAACAGGCAAGCAAGCAAGCAGGCAGGCAAGCAAGCAGGCAAGGTCTTCGGAAAATGCTAAATAATTTCAGAAGTGCTAAATGCATCTAATCAAATAGAAACGAGTTCATATGTTGGGTTTGTGAAAAGTGAGTGTATTTTATGATTCTTTGAATCTTATGATATATTGATATATTTGATTGCGGCCGGGAATTTTATAATATTTCGACCATGGCCGCCGGGTCGGCTGAGCATTTCGTGACACGAACAGAATCCTTCGTATTCTTTGTGAATCAAAATCTACATGGAGCTCATCAGAAACGCTTAACACATCAAAACAAATAGAAAGATGTTTGATTTGTGAAACGTGAGTGGATTTTGAAACAAGTATTGAGCATTTTTTGACGGACGGCCATTTAGTATTTTGAGGACTTTGGCCAGTTTCTTTTACTAATAACTAGTATTCGTACTGCATGATTCTGTGCCCAGAACAGAGACGGAGAAAATCATTAGTATTTTGAAGTCCTTGGCCGGCTGTAGACACAGCGTCATATTTTCCTTCCAGACTCTTTCAGCGTTCTGACGGCTTTCATATCATTTCGCTTAGTTTGTAGGCGATTTATGTAGGTTTTCGGGATATCTGGAGTCGTTTAATTACACTGTCCCTAACAGCAGTGCTTGGTACTAACCAGTTCTCAAACTCTTAATCTAAAATAAGTATAATTTCCTGCTTAATTTTAGCGAACAACTCCAAACTTCTGCCACATCTCCACTCATCTTCACGAATGGCGGCGAACCAAAGTTTGTCTGAGTCATGCGGGGGGTCTGAATAAATTAAATCTATTTTTAGTACTAGTCGTTTCTAATAGAAAGTGAAATGCTGCGATGTATCGACTATTGAATTCAACGTGTGGTTCCTGATTTGGTTTGTTTGCGTGACTGATTTGTTCCCGTACGCTGCCACAATATGTCAGTGAACTCGATCCGACTGGCAGTCAGCGATAGCATGGCTGTATCTCGGATGATTTGTCTTTCAGGGACATCCAAGTACATCCTGTCTCCTTCTTTCAATCATATGATCGACTGTAGAACTGGACATATTTTAAAAACACTACATCGTTCTTGACCTTGATGAATGACATGAATGCTTTCAGCAATATAAAGTTGACTTTGTCATATGATCAAACTGTACTGAGAAAACAAGCGCTTACCCGGCGTCGATTCATTCAAAATGGCAAGCTTCCAACTGCGTAAACCAAAGACTTGGCCTGAAGATCGCCGTTTTGAATGAATCGTAGCCAGAGCTAAGCCTTTGTTTGGCAAGCTTGATATTCCAAGCAACATGAGACTCGACGAGGACTGCCACTGATACTAGCCACTGACCAAAAGTACTACAGTCACAAAATCATCGCCCACGAATGAAATCCACAGATCGAAGTATTTCACGGTTAATAACCATTCTCGTACCCAGAGCCCGCTCGTCATTTGGTTTGTCGCTGGCTCTGGGAAACCCTGTTGCTCGGTCGTCAAATTTTGACGACCAAGTCGTCAGAGCGCATGCTCATACTAAAGACCGCTGAGAGCGGGTACTGTGGAAGAGTCTACTGGCTACGTAGTATTTACGGAAAACACTAGATCCCAATGACCAAAACCAGGTCCAGATTTGAATAACAATAGGAACTATTGTACAACTATTGTTAGATATGCCTCGTTCTACAAAGACATATTCAGGACATGTCTTTGTAGAACGAGGCATCTATTGTTATTCAAATCTTGACCTGGTTTTGGTCATTGGGATCTAGTGTTTTCCAGTATTTACGTTGGTTTGAATATTCAAACTAACAAGTACACAAGTTTGTACATTTATCTTCGTGTAGCCGTTTAAAATCCCTTCGACGTTCATCACCGGTTCTTCTCTGGCTCTGTTGCGGTAAAGGCTGGACGATAAATACATGTTCTAATATAATCTTGCATGCGAACCTTCCTGTCTTCCGCTTTGTTATTGAAATATTCCTTTGAATACTCAAAGCGAGTACGATCGATTGTGTCTGTAGCCGTTACTTTACTTTTATAATTTATGTATTGTTAGATCGCCCTTTACGAATTCAGATCAATTTATGTCTACACAGTCACTCTCATTTCCATAGCTTTATAATTCAATAACGGAATACTGATTGTATGAAAATACAACCGTCGCTGTCATTCCTTTCGTTCGCCTTGCAAGTTTGAATCTTTGTTGATCTCATGAACCAATCAAATACGATCAGTCATTGTTGATTTCATCAGCCAATGAAATTCGCTAAAATTTCAGGGATTCCCAGAGCCAGCGACAAACCAAATGACGAGCGGGCTCTGGGTACGAGAATGGGTTAATAACGTGCCCAATACCCACTCGACCATATCAGACACAGGGAACCCGTCAAGAATAGTCTGCTGCTCCGCCTTACGGCTTCGCAGCCTGATGGGTTACCTGTGTTATATGCTAATGGTTTCCAGGAATTCATCTCATTCTGTGGCTGTAGTTCGTAGAACAACTTGAAGCTCACTTCGCTGAAACGGAGGAAGAAAGAAAAGGTAAATTATAATGAACTGATTGCAAACTATGTATTTCTTATCTAAGTAAAAGTGATAACTTTGATATTTTGTAAAATATCAGTGTAGATGAAGGACAGTCTGCATCGATCTGTCACAATATTTTTGATTCTACTGTAGGGTTCATAGCGCTACTTAATATACATGTATATGAGCGTATGGATAGATAGTTTAATAGTAATCCGTAAAATTAATTGCAGCCAGAAGGCTGTCAGAAAATCGCAAAGTTGTGCAATTTCCGGTCACATGTATGGACGCGGCTTCGGCGATTCATGTGGAGTTTCACGAGCGAAATCTTGCAATTTTACTCGTCGGAGTGTTAAGTTGAGTGTTATAGACTGATACGGTGCGAAAAAACCCCGGAATATGTGCGGAAAAAAAACGGAAATTGTGCGGAAAAAAAGGGAAATTATGCGGAAAATTATGCGATTTTTCCAATGGTTAATTTAACCTTTTTATAAAGGAATGTAATATTATTTTGTTTATTATAAAATGATCTTTCTTTTTAAGCATATTTATGATTCAGTCAAAAAAAATCGGCCTTTTTCCCGGACAATTTTCCCCGGAAATCGGTCATTCATGCACAGGAAGCCCAAATAACTAGTGCCAGGCCTCTAAGACAATCTAGTATAGAACGCCTGGTACATTCTAGTACGTACGTTGTTTGTTGTAGAGGGTTTCTAAGGTGTTTTCAAAGGAAAATCACTCTGAAATAACGGTTAGCTGTTAATGAAAGTTTAAATAAAGCGAATATTTGCTTTGTATTTGTTCATATTGTGCTATTTTTCATCAATTATGCGGATATCGGTAAATTACGCGATCGGATGCGATTTGAGGCCAAATGTGCGAAATCGCACCATCGCGTAATATCAGAGGGCCTGTATAGACGAGAAGCAGGAGCCCATTACTAGGAGCCTTCCTCTCCTATAATAGGTCTGTACGACATCATTTGCACAAATTGAGCTAAAAATAGAACACTCATTATAAATTCCGGGCGATGAACCAATCATGTCGCGTCTTACACAATAGGAATTTGACGTCAGATTCAACACTGATGGCAGCCGAAAGTGTACCGCCGTGTAGTTCTAGTGAAGAATCTGAATCTAGTGAAATTGCAGATCTGCCAGTGTTGTCGTCTGACTTCAGTACTTCATCAAGCGAGGAAGAACAATGATTGAAAACATTAAAAACAAAACAACAAAAAACTAAAGGTATTATTATTTATATCAAAACTTCAAGTGCGAGAACGTCTAAAAACAAAGCTAGCTAGTTCAAAGACTTCAAAGGCCAGTTCAAAACCCGGCCAAAAAACGAACATCTTCTGCTCTTTCTGAGAAGGAATTCAACGATCTGGTATCATGGATAATCTCTTACGAAGAACCTAATTAAACTTGTGCAAAACTAGCAGTGAGAACCAAGCTATGAATATTCCAAACCGCCGGTGTGTTTTGCTAATTAGCATTTGTTGTCTGAATCGCAGCAAAATGAATCACGAACTGAAGTAGGATTTTGTCGAAAATTCTCGACATTGACACAAAGTTCCTTCTATAGCTAAAACAGCGAAGTGAGGTACAGGGGAGCTTCTTTTTCAGTGGCCTGGATGAAGATTTTATCGCACTTTTATTCAGTGGCTGATCTTGGAGTGCCGGTTATCTTGCCTTCTTTGAACTGAAGTCGTCTTTGGCGAAACGGAACTTCGCCATACACTCAGTGATAACCCTCTTGTTTTAGTGTTCTTTGTCGCTCTTTAAAGGGGCACTGTCACGACACGCGCATGCGCGAATCTTGGCTTCAATCTTGAAATCGTTCGCCAACGCTTTCAAGAGACCCGAGGAAAATTCAAATTCAGTGTGTTAATATATCGAGTTATATCATTGTAATCCTTGCACTCTAGAAGATGATACTTATTCAGTACTTAGATTGATTGTTGTTTCGTATTTGTAGGTAGTTATTTTTGGTTTGAAGTCCAATTTTATACGCTTTTTATTTAATCGGCGAGAGCGATGGCGATGGCTTCTCATGGCGGCCGCCGGGATGTAGTGGTTGACAACGAATGTATTCAGGCGACAGGTTTATAAGTTTTGGTTTACTGGGAAGATAGAATACGGTTATACTACATATTCTGAGTTCGCTATACTTCTCTTTAACAGCTCTGGAGTACCAAAGGAGGTAGGAAAGTATTCCGAACGACAACAACAATGTTTGACAACGCGTTCATTGACTTATTCACTCGAATTATTATGTTCTCAAAAAGAACTCAGTTGCATACATCATATCAATGTATTCCTTCGAGTTCATATGCATGTACTGAAGCTATTGCAAACAACTGTCACATTATGAGTTTTTATTTCTGCGAGGTTTGGAAGTAGTGACACAACGGCAAAGAGAACTCAGTGATTATACTTTTCACACACGGGAATTATTTTGTGCAATTCTTTTTGCACTCTTTTGTACTCTTACAATTTAAGAAAACACGAGTACCTTATACAGTAGTGACATGTACATCTTCGTTAGTCTTTTTTGAAGCAAAGAAGTAATATGGACTTGTTTTAGCGATGTGAAATGTGAATAACTTCATCTGAGACCTGAGTTGTCACCTCGGATTGTCTGCTATTTAATGCCGTTCCTTCACCAGAAGTCGCTATAATAAGTACTTATTTCATGAAATATTTAGGTCACACGCTGTAAAGGTTGTATATTCTGAATAACTTGGAAGCACTCTGCGAAAACTTGATCGTAAAACACTTTCAAAACACATTGAAATTTACTAGCGCGATTCTCGTAAACACAGACGAGTTCGTTGACCTCTGCATATCATTAAAATCTCTGAATATCATTAAAATTGACGCATGCGCGCGTCGTGACAGTGCCCCTTTAAGGCACGGTTCGTCGGTTCAAATTTTCAGTTGTTTTTCGACAATCTTTCGGCGAAGAAGTTATTTAGCAAAGTGCACATTTGTGTGGTTGGTTATGTTGGCGTCGCTGTCCACTGAAACTATATCAGTGATGATGATCATGAAGGTGATGGTTGCTTCATCAGAGTCGAAATGGCACTGTGAGAACGCTTCATTCTTACGAAGACTAAATTGTGAATCAAAAACCAACAGAAGAAAGTTGATAAAACAAGAATAAACATGAAGCGATAGGTAGTAGAACGTAGAAGAATTTCGCGACATCGTGAGTCGCCAAACTAAAAGTCGCCACTAAGCGCTCTGGCAGTATGTCAGCTTATTGATACATGTGATACATTCATTGTACAGTTCGTCTCGTTCTTGTGCAGGGGAAAATAGACTTGTACTTCCATGGATTAAGAATATCAATATTTTGGATCAAGTCCTCGCGTCTTCCGTTTGGCCGCCATTTATTTTTCAATTTGAAATTCTTCGTAAATTTGCATATCTAAAAATAGCACAATTTGTGCAAATGATGTCGTATGAACCTATTACTAGAGGGACAAATTTGAGATCGCCACCCCTTCGATCGTGTCTTACGAAGTCGAAGAAAATGGCTATTTTGGACTCGCCACACGACTGAACTGAGCCGGACCAGGAATGCCATGAGCTTCGGCGCTCGATATTTATTTAAAACTGTCAACATGCCGATATTCGCGAACTGAAACAGAGACACATGGAAGCCTTGAAAACCTTTATCAGTTATACGAACTTGAAGTTAAACTGAAGCATTACAACCCTGGCATGGAGGCTGGATAACGGATCCGATCCAGAACGGCAAACTGAGAGACTGACGAACTGACAATCAGTCAAGATTATATATGGTGAATATACAGTATGCTATTTATATATACACCTATTCCAAAAATCGTTGTCCCCGCCGAAAGCAACAAGCAAGAAGCTGACGACCACAAAGGACAATGGGACTTCCTCCAGCACCTATCAATGTTAAGCCGGGCATAGGGAGGGGATTTAAACTGAGATGACTTTTTCTGTTCAAATGCACGTCCCCAGGGAAATTGTCATTGGTCAAAAGAGTATCAATTGCCCTGCCTCCAACAACAGACATTTGTCAAATGAATGAACCAGAAAAAATACAAAAATATAATGTTCATTGAACAACAATCGTCAATTTCACGTTAAGGTGGCTGGACTGGGTTTTTAGGTGGCGTTACCTTCCATGTTTGAACGGAAAATACGTTGCTGCTGACAAACTAATTTAAAATCAATTTTTATGCCTAGTCTAGAGATAGATTAAAGTTTGCCATGATATATGTTTCATCACGATCGGAGTTATTCTAGCGCCAAAATGACGTTATTACGCTTTTTGAATAAATTCGATTTTCAGAGAGAGTAGAGGTTTGTTTAAAAAATTGCTTCAAGACAGTAAAGTTCACATGGTCGTCTTCAAGTTTACGAAGTTTCAATGATTTCTATGGAAGCGTTTGCAAATAGATCGAATCGGAACTTTTTGGTAGCGAATTTGTAAACAATCCTAAACAATTGTGTCGGGTGCCCGAAAACTTCGCTTTATGGACTTTAAGCAAACTTCTTTTGAGCTCATATTGTTGTGCAATCTTTTCGAGATTCCATTTAGGAAACGTCAAGAAATCGCTTCATTCGATTTCGAATTTCGAGTTCCAGTAAAGATATGCATTTTGTCTTTTGTCAAATATTTCACTTGTCTTTACTGAAAGGGGTAAAACTGAAAAATGCGGTGATGAATTTTTCTCTAACTACCAACTCAATTAGTTTAGATAGCACATTCATCAACCCTGAAGTTTCAAGTTCATTGAAACACTAATGATGCTCAATCTACTCAGGCTTCCTTTACACTTGCAAATGTAAAACCTAAAATCGAATGATAATGCAAAATTTACTGTAAAAATAACTCCACAGTCGAAAACACCAACTCATTAATGTTATTTATTATTATTATTAGATTTATTAGATTATTATTATTTAATTAAATCGATGGTTGATTAACGAGTACCAAAATCAAAATTCCTTATATTTTGGCCAAAGAACTACAATAGGGAACTATTTCAGGAAATACTGCTTAAACCTTGGACAGATTTAACCGAACTAAATTTATATAGTCGCAGCATGAGACTCGGTAGAGCTAACATGCGTAATTGGATTGACTTTCAAGTTGTCACGTACTAGTAAGTAGAATATTCGCTTCTATGATATTGACGATACTCGAGTACTCCCAGACACACGGACAGACAGCTCGAGAGACAGACACACAGACAAACAGGGTGGACATATGGATTGATGATGCAATTATGTTATTTCCAGCAAAATTTATTTTGATAGTCTTTATGGTTTTTTAATATTAAACTCCATATGCAATGTAATTACACACTTAATGTATTGATGATATTGGGACTGAGGTGATAATTACTATTTGTATTCTATCTCCGAACGAATACAAATCATTTTCAAACTATTTTACATGACACATGTAACAATTATTGCAGGAATGGGGCATCTCGTTTATTGCTATATCAGTAAGGTTTACATATAGCGCGAAGAACGTAACAATAAATTTTTCGATGAAAGATAGCTAGAGATACCTTCGAGTGGCATCAACTAACTGAACTACTCATTATATATTCCTTATTCCCTAAGGTACACTATAGCAGTGTGACACTGACAACGCCTTGACATAACATACTGTGCTAATGTGCATTCCAAACCATTAGAAAATACATATATATAGAGGTTATTTACTGGTCGGGAGGTCCAGATAGGGAAAAACTGTGCCAGAGAACACAGTTTTTCCCTATCCAGACTGACCAAGGCGGTAAATAACTTATTTTTCCCCTTTGTGTTATTTTTCGCCAACTGCCAGCCATGACTACTCAAAAAAAAAAAAAAAAATTTGAAAAAAAAACAAAGCACATAACAAACAAAACAAAAAAGAAAAAAAGAAAAAATATTCCAATTGTGTTATATTTGAAGGGCAGTCTGGTATGCTAGGATGCCGGACCATGGTCAGAGCACGATTTCTTAGGATACCAGACCGGAAAAAAAATATGTAATTATTACATATTCCACTCGTGCATCATTTTACCATATAATGGCAAGAGACCATTGGAATGGAGTTCTAGAAGTCGTTACAGTTTTATAAAACTCGAGCCCATGTTTTATCGGCCATGAAGATCCTCGCAGACGGCTCAACTTGAACTTGAGCAAATCTAACAAAAAAAATTGGAAAAATATCATTTGATTTCAAGATTGATTGATTTTACTCCGACTAAATGTTTGAAATGTAGAAATTCAGTCCTTTTTTCACACGGTATGTGTCAAAGTTTCATTCTACATGTACATACTAGTTTATGTGTTTGATTGGATTGATTGATTGGTTGTTTGAATTGCTTAATAATAATAATTAAATAATAATAAAATGATTGATTATTTGATTGTTTGATTAAATGATTAATTAATTGTTTGATTGAATTGATTAATGAATTGATTGATTGTTTGATTGAATTGATTGATTGTTTCATTAAATTGATTAATGAATTGTTTGATTGTTTGATTGTTTGATTGAATTAATTAATTGATTGTTTGATTGAATTGATTGATTGATTGTTTGATTGAATTGATTGATTGATTGTTTGAATTGATTGATTGTTTGATTGAATTGATTGATTGTTTGATTAAATTGATTAATTAATTGTTTGATTGTTTGATTGAATTGATTGATTGTTTGATTAAATTGATTAATTGATTGTTTGATTGTTTGTTGAATTAATTAATTGATTGTTTGATTGAATTGATTGATTGTTTGATTGAATTGATTGATTGTTTGATTAAATTGATTAATTAATTGTTTGATTGTTTGATTGAATTGATTGATTGTTTGATTGAATTGATTGATTGTTTGATTGAATTGATTGATTGTTTGATTAAATTGATTAATTAATTGTTTGATTGAATTAATTAATTGATTGTTTGATTGAATTGATTGATTGTTTGATTGAATTAATTGATTGTTTGATTGAATTGATTGATTGTTTGATTAAATTGATTAATTAATTGTTTGATTGAATTGATTAATTAATTGATTGATTATTTGATTGTTTGATTGAATTGATTAATTAATTGAATGATTAATTGATTGTTTGATTGAATTGATTGATTGTTTGATTGAATTGATTGATTGATTGATTAATTGATTGATTGCTTGCTTTCTTCAGTTGGTTGATTGTTAATTGATTAATTTAATTGATTACATGTAATTGTTTGCATGCTTGCTTGATTAATTGATTGATTGATTAATTAATTAATTGCCTGCCTGCCTGCCTGCCTGCCTGCCTGCCTGCCTGCCTGCCTGCCTGCCTGCCTGCCTGCCTGCCTGCCTGCCTGCCTGCCTGCCTGCCTGCCTGCCTGCCTGCCTGCCTGCCATGGCATAGAGTGTACTTCTGCACACAACTGTTGCCTATTGAAAATTAAACTCACAGATTGTCCTCATATTCGCATTTCCATATTCCCATTTCCCATTCCCATTTTATATTTTACATTTATATTTGTATTAATTATATTAGTTTTATTTAGAAATATAATTATATTTGTTTAAGAGTGTAAATGCATTGAGGCGTAGCGAAATGCGTCCTAAAAATATTAATGAATAAGTCTATCTAATAATATCATTTTTTTCTTTTTTTCTCCTGTTATTTTGTATGGTGGAAGTTTTGTAAATAAATAAATAAATAAATAAATAGTGCTCATGACCATCGACATATGATATGGTGGAAAACTGGTTTCCATTTTTAACTTACTTTTCTATTTTGGCAGCTAAAAGTTTTTAAACATTAAAAAAAAACACCAAGTAATAAAAAGCTATCAACTGAAATATTATATTTTTGATACATATATTTCTTATATTTATACTTTTTAGTCCACAGTCTACAGTCTTCTATTTAAAGTAGATGTCTAACGTGGTGTGACTTTAGGATGGCCTATTATAACCCCAGGAGATGGTCACTGCACTGCAATTCCTGCAAAGGTCTGCTTGGAACACATGACACCATCATGCTTGCCATTGTGCCTCCTTCACAACAACATCTGTCTGTGAAACAAGGTTGTGAGGAAATCGCTGCAAAAACGCTGCGAAAAATCGATGTATTGGAAGACAATCCCAAGAAATCGAAAAGGTCTTTGTTCCGACTTCTTTGTCAGAACTGTAATGCTAAAGTTGGCAGCGTTGAATCAATAGAAGGCCAAGAGTTGATGTGTTTGAAGTCAGAGGCTGTACTTCTGAGGGACATATTTGATTCCGAGAAACATGAGAAGAAGTTGAAGAACCTCATCCCTGCTTTGGAAAAATGTAGCATTGAGAAAGTTACAATTTCGTTTCTGCCACGTAATCACAGATGTACCAGAGAACCAGCGACGGCAGTGGTGTACTGTGATACCTCCCAGCTAAGTCGGCAGGAAATCAACTCCCTTACATTGCAAAACCCAAGGGATTACCAAGTTGAATTGTTCACGTACGCCATGCACGGGAACTCTCTGGTCTTCCTTCCAACAGGATCTGGTAAGACTTTGGTGGCGGCAATGGCCATAAGCTGTATGAAGAAGCTGAACCCAAGAAAACTTGCAGTATTTATTGTTGATCGAATACCTTTGGCTCATCAACAGGCGGAGTATATCAAGGCACAAGTTAGTGGTTTAAAAGTGTCGCTGTTGGTAGGAGAATGCAACGGAAACGAGCCCAGCATGATGAAGAATTTGAATGACCTCGCTGAAAAGAAGACTGAGGTGCTTGTCCTTACACATCAGATATTTTTGAATATGTTATCAGACGAACATGGCGCGGTGCAGTTGTCAGATGTTTGTCTCCTCGTGATTGATGAGGCTCATCATTGCCAAGGCAACCACCCGTTTAACCAGATTATGAGAGATCACTACCCTAAGCTACTGCCAGATAAGTTTAAGCCGTTAGTACTTGCTCTCACTGCATCACCTGCAGGAGAAATTGGCCAGAAGGAAACGCTGGAAAGCTTACAGGGATTACTAAAGAGACTCTGCTCCTCAGCACGCATGCCTGTCAAATCTCAAGATCTGGCGATGCACACCAATAAACCACAAACGTTTTATAAGGTAATCCCTCTAACATCATATCAACTATGCTTACAAACAGCGATAGAAAAGTACCTGAAGACCATTGCATCATTACTAGTCCACCGGTACCATGCAAATAATGCCGAGATTGCAGCTTTATCTCCACAAACGCCTAACTACAGGGGCTGCTTAAGGCAGATTACTGGTCAATGCCATGATGACGAAAATTGGGATGGGTACGCGCTGAGCGAATTAGCCATGCATCTTCTTGGAGTCTTGGAGATTAACAACGTCCTGGGCATCAACCTAGCTATCGAGTGCTTGCAGGAATGCTTTGATCTCATTGACAACGAGTCAACACCAACGGAAAGACGAAAGA
The DNA here is from genome assembly GCA_033675265.1 of Actinostola sp. cb2023. NCBI lineage: Eukaryota > Metazoa > Cnidaria > Anthozoa > Actiniaria > Actinostolidae > Actinostola > Actinostola sp. cb2023. The sequence goes on from JAUJYZ010001567.1 coordinate 46,994, forward strand.
AACGTATTCTTCAACGAGAAGGCAACTTTGATGAATTCAAGACGCAGGTTAAAACAATCCAACTTTACTCGTCGTTTACTCCATCGCAGCCCCATGAGAAGTTTTCGTACCTCGTCGAAGAACTGAAAATGTTTTCTCTTCAAACCGAAAAGGATGGCACCTCTCGAGGAATTGTTTTGTAAACATGCGCAAAACAGCACACAAGTTCTGTGAACTCCTTCATTCCTTTCCTGACATCGGTTCAAAGTTGAATCCGAAGCCTTTTGTCGGCCATGGTGACGGCGGAACGGATGGAATGGAATGGTTAGGCGAACAACAAGTTACTCTTAAACACTTTCGTTCAGGTCGAACCAAGCTTCTCGTCTCAACCAGCGTACTAGAAGAAGGCCTAGATGTCCCGGTTTGTAACTTGGTAATTCGTTTCGATAGTTTGCCATCCTTGAGATCCCACGTGCAGTCACGTGGACGGGCATCCCATCGTGCTAATAGCAAGTTTATCTTGGTGTTTAGTGAGTCAAAAAGACACACCGACGCGCTACTGGTTACGGAAAAGGAAAGGAACATGGAACAATCCATGAGGATTCTTCACAACACATCAGAGAGACAAATAACTCAGGCAATAAAGTTTGCATGTGAAGCACGAAAACCACTTCTTAACGTTCAAAGACAATCCGAACCAAAGCCTGTCAGGAGCGAACCCGAGCACCGCTATTCTCCTGCTACAACCCCCAGTGTTAAAGTGTCAGTGCACATACCAATAAAAACTGTGGGAATAACTGAGTTGCATTCAGCAATAAAGTTCTTTAGCGAGAATTTTAAAATCAAGGAAATGAACAATGCCAAAGAAGCTGGGAACCACACGCGTGCTTCACAATTCGACCTTGAACACGATGAACTCGAAAGCTCGCGTGAAGAATTTGTTGAACATATCACTCTCTCGTGGTGTGAACGTGGCAACAATGGCAATGCCGTTCTCTCTGAAACATGGCTGGAACACCTTGAGGGCACGAGAAGAAAACGAACTGTTGACGTCGATGTGCTTCCTGCAGAATCTTTCTCCATTGGATATTTTCGACGAAGAACGAGTTTCTGTCGACAGTGGCCCATACCACAAGGGCAGGAATTACGATCCATCCGTGTTGTATTCCAACATGATCTTAAAACTCTGTTGATCTTATTCACTGTGCATGAACCTCAGTCAACAGACTTGTATGAAATCGAGATACACTACAATGAACTACAGAGGTTTATTCTTGTAGACAGAAAGAGGGAATACTCTGATGTCTTTCTTTCATTGAAGCATTCGCCAAAGTTGTACAAAACTCCACAAGGAGCTTCCTGGGAGGCCATGGTAAACGAAGTGGACGTGCAGGACGACGTCGACTCTGATGACGACTCAGGCTTTGACGAAACACGAAACGGCGAACATCAAATAGATGATGACTTTGACCATTCCAGCGATGAAGACAGAGACAGAAGTGATGAAGGTTACGACAGTAATGTTCTACAAGACGAAAACATCATCCATACCGGAGAGAACAGTGAATCTGCCTTTTCTCATCCAATACTGGCAACCCTGGACGAGATAACAAAATGGTGTCGTGTTCCTGGAATCGCGGACAGCGAAGCATCCTTTGGGCGGTGTTTAAGTTATGTGTTGAGAGTTTCCAACACTGATCTTGGCGAACTGTTACCCAATTTAAGAAGCTGCGACAAGGATGTATATTTTGCAAAGGTAACGGAGCAACACAGGCCATTGCAAGAACCTTCAGAGGTCCATATCCAACCAGGACTAGACCAAGACGTCAGATACAATCTCCATTGCCTTTTGTCCAATTATCCTTCTCTTCTTGGACGAATCTCTGCTAATTTCAGCCTTCTACTCAGTGGTCAAACAAAAACCGCTGCGTTGGCTGGTTTGGAAAAGCTCACTAAGATTGTCGAACAAGACTTCTTTTGCCAACCAGAAGAGACTCTCCACGAAATTCTTCAAACTCCAAATCTGAGGTCAAGACGCTTTACTGTCAAGCACATCCCGAGCCACTGTGCTCTAGTGAAACGTCTCGTCATGACTCCAACGCGTCGTCTGTTTGCCCCCGAAGAAATCATGCAAAATAATCGGGTTTTAAGAAACTTTGATCCTTCGAATTTTGTGTGCGTCAACATCAGAGATGAAGACTTCTCGAAGCTTTCAGGATCAAGTGGTGACCTGTCTGTGGTGCTCGTGTACTTGAAACGTATCTTCGACCAGGGGATAGAGGTTTGCGGTGATCGCTACTCGTTTCTTGGCTGTTCAAATAGTCAGCTGCGTAGCCACAGCTGCTGGTTTGTCAAGGCTTCAGCCAATCCTGATGATATTCGCAAATGGATGGGAGACTTTTCATCCATAAGGTTGGTGGTGTTTTTATATTATGTTAAAGCACAGGAAACCCACGCTCAATACTTGTGAACGAACTTTTCCCTTGCAGATGCGTTGGGTCTTATGTATCACGCATGGGTCAGTGTTTCTCCACGTCACTAGATGCTGTAGGTGTCAGTATCGACCAAGGTGTCACGTGGTCTTCAGAACAAGATGTCAAGTACGACAAGTACTGCTTTTCTGATGGTGTTGGTCGCATTTCGCAAGACCTTGCCATTGAGGTAATTAGTACGAACCAAAGTTCGAACAACTAATAATAATTATAATAATAATAATAATAATAAAATAATAATAATAATAATAATAATAATTTAGTAGGTTTCTGTACGTACGTAGGTACCATTGATTCAGACATGATTTGTTTCTTCTACGTATTTATTTATTTTTCCGAGCTTTCGGGCTCTTGGCCCATCATCAGGGACGAAAGGAAAAACATTTTTTCCTTTCGTCCCTGATGATGGGCCAAGAGCCCGAAAGCTCGGAAAAATAAATAAATACGTAGAAGAAACAAATCATGTCTGAATAATAATAATATATATTTATTATATAGCGCCTCTTCCATAAATGTCCAGAGGTGCTAATGTTCATGATTTATTTCGTTTGCTTGGTTTACCTTGTGTATTTGTGTATGAGCTGTACACTCGTGTATAAAGTACTTCATTTATTGTTCATCGTGATCATGCCTTCTGACTGACAAATTGTTACTGAAAAAGAAAATTTAGAGTTAGGGTGTTACACTCTCACTAAACTATTTTTAAATAGCTTTACCGGGCTCTAGGTCCAGGCAAGCTCTGCTCCGTACATAACAAACATTACTGGTAACTAATCTCATACTCACTTACACTCTCTTTGTTTCTTTGTACATGTATACAACTAGGTTGTAAAGAAAATCGGCAAGAAATTCAACCCATCGGCATTCCAAATTCGTTTTGCTGGCTACAAAGGGGTATTAGCGGTCGACAGCTTGTTGTCAGGCAAGAAGGCATACTTTCGCCAAAGTATGCGGAAGTTTGAGTCAAGCCATCGTCGCTTGGAGGTCCTTGCTACTTCTCGTCCCCAAGCTGTTTACTTGAACCATCAGGTATGGCTAATTGTTAGTGTTCTGTACTTCAGAACTATGTTCATCGCTAGCTAAGAAAATTTGTTGAAAATCACAGGGCTGGGAAATAGCGAGCTCCAAATCCATGGTCTCCAAAACCAAGTTCTGATCTCCAAATCCGAGGTCCCCAAAACCAAGGTCCCACATCTATGGTCTCCAAAACCAAGTTCTGTTCTCAAAATCCAAGGTTCACAAATCCATGGTATCCAAAACCATGGTTCCCAAATCCATGGTCTCCAAATCCATGGTCCCTAATCCTAAGCTTTGCAAATCCAACATCTTCAGCGGGAAGATCGAGCACAATGCCATGGATCAGCGTTGTCTCCATGCATTATTTGCTTTGCACATTTGATTAAAAAACTATTCCTTCGAACCTCTTTCCTCCTTTTTGGGCGAAGACGTGGAATCTTCTGCCTCGCCACCTTCGCGCAGAAAAAAAATATTTAAAATTTAAAATTGGGCTTGAGAAATATATATGCCTTAAACAAGCAAACAAACAATTACACCAATACATACTTTACTGTTTACTGTCTTTACAAGTTTACCTTGACAAGGAAAAAATTGACGATGTTTTTGTGGTCTACATGAGCAAGTCTTCCTTGTCAAGGAACATTTGCTCGTGTAGATTCGGCACATTCAAACAGTCGGCTGGAACTTGGTTTTTCGCTTCTGTCAATCAAATTCAAAACTCAAACAAATTCAAAACTAAATACATTCTTCGACCAAATGATCCATAATTTAGTTCAAAATTTGGTTTCCATTTGGTGGATCTTCTGACTTTTATTTTTAAGATTTCTGATTTTTTATGTTGATTGACAGAAGCGAAAAACCAAATTACAAACTAACTGCTTAAATGTCTGAGTTCGCATAATACTGAGAATCGCAGTAAATAAATAAATAGTGTACGGTATTACATTACGTGTTATGAATGTCAGCACCAAGTTTGAACTTATATTCCTCATTTAAAGCCGAATCTACACGAGCAAATTTTCCTTGACAAGTTTTCCTTGACAAGGAAGACTTGTTCGTGTAGACGACAAAAACATCGCCAATTTTTCCTTGTCAAGGAAAACTTGCTCGTGTAGATGACAAAAAATTGTCAATTTTTACTTGTCAAGGAAAACTTGTTCGTGTAGATGCGGCTTAAATGAAGGAAAAAATCACGTAATTATTTGTATTCAAATGCAAATATCCTTTCTGTTTCAGGTGATAATGCTATTATCTAACCTTGGTATCCCGGATGTAGTCTTTGTCAAACTGATGCGCGAAGCGTTAGACAATCTTACAGGTACACTGGGAATACATCCACCCACACCTACTAAATATGCTGATGTCACGAATGAGTGAGCATGTATAGCGTTATGTCTTGAAGTATAACACACTCGATCTTTCTAGCTTCCTTCCTTCCTCCCTTCCTTCCTCCCATCCTTCCTCCCATCCTTCCTCCAATCCTTCTTACCATCCTTCCCCTCAAGCATGTTAAGGCTTGACCAGATTCATTACATTAGGACCCCCCGCGTGGATTTCAGGTTTTCAATTATAAGTCAGGAAATATGTATCGCTTTTTGACAAAAAAAACTTTTGGATTGAACAAAATGTATGTCCTTAATAAATTAGTATGCATAATTACACGATCACGTGATCAATGACGTCACAATAAGGAAAAAAAAATGACCAAAAAAACGCGCTGCTCATAGTTAGCTAGAAGCTGAAACTAGATATGGGAATTGCTTGCCACAGGATGCGAATACACCCACCCCACACCTACTAAATATGCTGATGTCACGAATGAGTGAGCAATGATTGGATAAGGCTATATTTAGATGGGTTTCTAGTCACGTGACCTGTTTTAGGCAATATCGCCTTACCAAAAAAAATATGTCAACCAAATGAGACGGATTATTGTTAGAGACAATGATACAAATACATTAAATGTGATAAATGTTATACGCCATTGAAACTCGTCAGCGCATTTCCAGAAAACCATTTTTGGCCATAATCTACAAAATCTGATCACGTGACATGACAATCCCAAAATATACAGTTGAATATTCTTCCTTTTACTGAACTCTACTGATGGACCGAATTTTAAGAAATTCTACCAAGGTTTCAGTGAGAAAAGCTAAAAAATGAATTTGACTAATATTTGGCCAAATGCCAAGCCTTAGCATGCTTGAGCCCTCCCATCCTCCCTCCCATCCTCCCTCCCATCCTTTCTCCCTCCCTTCTTTCCTCCCTTCTTTACTTCCGTCTTTCCTACCTTCCTTCTGTCCATCCTTCTTTCCTACCTTCTTTCTTTCCTACCTTCCTTCCTTCCTTCTTTCCTGCCTTCCTTCTTTCCTACCTTCCTACCTTCCTTCCTTCCTTCCTTCCTTCCTTCCTTCCTTCCTTCCTACCTTCCTTCCTTCTTTCCTACCTTCTTTCCTACCTTCTTTCCTACCTTTCTTCCGTCTTCCTTCCTTCCTTTCCTTCCTTCCTTCCTTCCTCCTTTTCCTGCCTTCCTTCCTTCCTACCTTCCTTCCTTCTTTCCTGCCTTCCTTCCTTCCTTCCTTCCTTCCTTCCTTCCTTCCTTCCCTCCTTCCTTCCTTCCCTCCTTCCTTCCTTCCTCCTTCCTTCCTTCCTTCCTTCCTTCCTTCCTTCCTTCCTGCCTCCTTCCTTCCTTCCTTCCTTCCTGCCTTCCTGCCTTCCTGCCTTCCTGCCTTCCTGCCTTCCTGCCTTCCTGCCTTCCTGCCTTCCTGCCTTCCTGCCTTCCTGCCTTCCTGCCTTCCTACCTTCCTGCTTTCTTTCCTTCCTTCCTGACTTTCTTCCTTCCTTCCTTCTTTCCTACCTACCTTCCTTCCTTCTTTCCTACCTTCCTTCCTTCTTTCTTACCTTCCTTCCTATTACCTTCCTACCTTCTTAATGTGTATGTTTTTACATGTAGTACTCTAAGCCTTTGAGTGTATACTTATCTTTCAGGTATGCTGCTGGACGAGCGTCGAGCTGTCCTACAACTTTATTCGTCGGTTAAAACAGGCATCGAATTCAAGAATCTTAGCGAAGCAGGCGTGTCGCTGACAGTTGAACCGTTCTTTAGATCGGTCATCGCTGCCGTTTATTATGATCATTTACATTCTCTGCTGACGAAAGCAAGAATCAAGCTTGATCCCAGGAAAGCCAGGCTGATGATGGGCGTTATGGATGAGACTGGAGTATTGCAGTATGGCCAGGTAAAAATAATAATATAATATATATAATAATAATAATAAATAAATAAAAAGTATGGTAATTTGTTCATGTAGATGTATGATATAATATGTGATATAGTTAAGGATGACCATTTTATAATAAAGTCGACTTTTGACCAATGAGAGCGAAGGAAAATTTATTGTTGAATTATAATGCCTCATAGAAACCTCGAACGAATTGCAATAACGTCTATTATAGTATAATTACAGCTAAATTACGCCACGCGTGACCAGTAATTCGAACATTTGAAATCAACATTTCAAAGTCCAACGGAATCTCCTACAGACCACTAAATAGTTTCTCAAAAACGTTCATAAAATTAAAATTAAATTGGATGAAAATTTGTGCCAGCTAAGCCTACATACTCTGCAATCACAACAGCCTGAGTAAACAGATAACTGATACTTTTTCCTTATAGATATATTAGTGGAGATTTGATTTTTCTTTCTGAATGTTCGAGACTTGAGTCTAGACTTCAAAACTTCATTGTCACTAAATAGTTTATTTTATCTTATGGTATGTTTAATTTTATTTTGTAAATATTAATAGGAATATAGTATTATACATTTTTATCATTGTAATTATAATTTAGATAGCGCTTTGAGCACTAGGAAAAGCGCTTTATAAATATTAAAGTATTATTATTATATTATTATTATTATGTCACGTGTGACGTAAATTAGTTGTAATTATGAAGTCTGAGATAAGGCTTAGGGGTTTTCGGGATGGAGTTCCAATCCACCATCCCCCCCCCTACCCCCCCCCCCCCCCCCCCCCCCCCTTACCCCCCCCCCCCCCCCCCAGATCTTAATTTGCTTCCTTATTAGTTAGTTATCATGTAATCTCAACATCCATTGCTTGTTTAATCGATAGGTATTCGTACAGTACTCGGAATGTTCTAACGATCCCAAAACACACGAAGATTTCAACTTGAAGAAGAGATCTGTCTTACAGGGGCCTGTGATGGTGACTAGAAATCCATGTTTACATCCGGGAGATATGAGACGGCTTGTTGCCGTGGATACTCCAGAGCTGAGACATCTTGTGGATTGCGTGGTGTTTCCTAGAGTAGGACCCAGACCCCACCCAAATGAGATGGCGGGTAAGTGGAAGCGAAACAATATCAAAACAAACCGACTGACAGACAGACAGACAAAAAGGACAGACAGACAAACTGACAGACAGACCGACAAACTGACAGACGATCAGACAGACAAACAAGTTTACAAACACACACAAACAGACAGACACACAAACTGACAGACACACAAACTGACAGACAAACAAACAAACAAATTAACAAACATACACACAGAAGAACAAACAGACAAAAGACAAATAGACAAACAAACAGACAGAGAGACAGACGAACAGACAGACAAACAGACTTCTGACCATTCATTCAAATCGGTTTCCATTCGGTTTAAATTTTATTACAAATAAATAACACTGCTAAATGTCTATACTTTCAGGCGGCGATCTCGACGGAGATTTATACTTTGTAAGTTGGCGCCAGGACCTTCTCTCTGATCCAGAGAAAGAGCTGTTCACGCCGATGGACTATGACGCTCCCCCGAAAAAGCAAATACCACGTGATGTAACCCCAGCCGATATGACAGAGTTCCTGATGAACTACATACGAAGTGATCAATTGGGTATAATCGATAATGCACACAAGGCCCACGCAGACCTCCAAGCTCAAGGGATTGAGTCGAAAAAATGTTTGCTACTCGCTGAAGCTCATTCTCTGGCAGTAGATGCGCCCAAAACAGGCTGTTGGCCTGCCGTGTCATCACGTGACTTAAAGGTAGCAAAGTGTCCTGACTTTATGATGAAGACCGATAAACCTAGCTACAAGTCAGGGAAGGTGCTCGGAAAGCTCTACCGTGCTTGCCGAGCCTTGAAGCGAAACACCGAACAAAGCCCCGATATCAAACCACGATCAGTTATCGATGGTTCTTTTGCTGTGCCCGAGTACAAGATATTCCTAGAGAAAGCACGCTCGCAATACTCGAAGTATTCGGATACCATTCAACAGCTAATGTCATCGTACGGAATTGCTTCGGAAGCCGAATTGGTCTCGGGATGTTTCCGTAAGCTATATAAACGTTTGAGCCGAGAAAGAACCGAAGTCGCGGAAATCGTAGGCAGATTAGTTGAAGACGTCAGAATGAAGTTTAGAAAACGTTTCTTCAAGGAGTTTCTAATGGACGGCTCTCGTCACAAGCCACAGCAGTTGATTAACAGGAGGATTCACCAGAAGGCGTACGCTTGGTACTACGTGGCTTACGCCGAGGAGACTGGTACCCATGGCGCGCGGTTCCTCAGCTTTCCTTGGATCGTTGATGACGTCATGGTGAGTATCAGAGCAGTAAAGAAGAGATCGACTCGCGATGTGTCAGTGACGTGTCCTCAGCCCAAGGTGAATGACGTAACGCAGATTTTGATAACGTATCTTCGAGAAGACAAAGACAAGCTAATCACTGAGTACAAGCGACGACTAAGTGGAAGGAATCAGATCACTAAACAAATCAAGGGTCCCTGGCCAAACCTACAAATTGCTGCCTTTGGCTCCACAGCGACGTTTCTGTTTCGAGAAGACTCTGATGTTGATTTATGCTTCTTTTACAACGTACCAAGGCCTCAGATGACGAAAAAGGAACAGCTGAAGCTGCTTCGTAGCTTCAAGCCAGTGCTGTGTAAACTATTTACAAACGTTCGTCTTGTTGACAGAGCTAAAGTACCGGTAAGAATCTAGCAATCCCTATAATATTTATTGAAGTTCCATTGGATGCTGAAGGTTTCACAACCTTCTATTTTTCACAAAAAAGGATACGAAAATGCCGATTGTTTTGTTGCATTTTGGGGAGACTGGGTAGGATAACTAGGACACAAGCAACTCGCCAAATATGGCGTACTTTCACCAAATTAGGAATTGTATGCCATGGGTTGGATATAGACGAGCCGGAAAGCTACGTTAATCCAGTCAATTTAGAGTTATCTTCCAATACTACTCGACATGACTGACATACGACAACAAAACGCTTAGACCTGGTTGACAGTACTGGTGATATAGGCACAGTTATTGGAACCGTTTATTAACCATTGTCTCGCGCCACTGCGCTTGTACATCGTGTACCAGTGCTTGTGCTTATTTCACCAGTGGTGACCAGGCCTTCTGTTGAACCAGGCCTTTTAGATGGTGATCCAGGCCTTCTACCTTTTGAACCAGACCTTCTACCATTTGAACAGAGCCTTATTTATACCTGAGCCAGGTCTTCGACCGGTTGAACCAGGCCTTCTACCTTTTGAACCAGGCCTTCCAGATGTTGAGCCAGGCCTTCTACCTGTTGAACCAGGCCTTCTACCTGTTGAACCAGGCCTTGTACCTGTTGAACAAGGTCTTCGACCCGTTGAACCACAGGCAGCCCAACCATTGCTTTTGAGGCTACTCAAATAATTCAATAAAACTATATTTGTGTCTTTTTTTGATGGATTTCCTGTGGTAGAGCGCGCGCGCAATTAATGCGTATTATGTCAGGCTCCCTGTGCTATGTTGGGCTTCCTGTGTGCATCACGCAAGACGAGCCCGCTGAGAGTGCATATTACATAGCCTCAAAAGGAATGGTTTTGCTGCCTGTGGTTGAACCAGGCCTTTTACCTGTTGAACCAGGCCTTTTACCAGTTGAACCAGGCCTTTTACCTGTTGAACCAGGCCTTCTACCGTACCTGTTGAACCAGGCCTTCTACCGGTTGATCCAGGCCTTCTACCTGTTAAACCAGGCCTTATAATAACAATAATAATATATGTTGTCATTTCAGGTAATTTCGTGCAAGAAATTCAAGCCATATCAAAGTCCCCGGCTTCTCTCTCGATGTCCCATTTGATGTAAGTGCGTCAAGGGATGGCTTGGACAAGGCTATCGTAGTATCCTGCTACATCATGTCCGACCCACCGCTGCTTGCTGTCATGCGTTTCCTAGTCTCGTGGGCTCACGTATCTGGACTAACTGGCCACGGCAAGCGAATGATTGCTAATAGCAACGCGTTGATCTTCATGTTCCTGAGTCACTGTGTAAACCAGGGTCACGTGCAGGAGTTAAGTGATGACGTCATTCAGAATTTCTACCGTCGACCATCCTACGATTGTCTGTCAGAGTGGGAAAATGTAAGAACCTTATTTAGAGTACAGGCCCTATACCCGAGAAACAATCGCAAAGTGTATGGGGCTTAATGGATCTTTTCGTAGTTTCCCAGAATGCTTCAGGATTCTGCGCACGGAAGCGAGGTCAGGGTACAAAATAGATCGAAAATATTAAGAGGGAATGAAGAAATTCAGTAGAAAACGCTTAAGTTAAAAGTGAAGATAGATACAAATTCTCAAGCAAAGAAATTTAACAGTTTTTTTTCCTGTTCTTGATTAGTTACAGTAGTCATATTTTCCTCAACACACGATCAATTCTAAATATTTTTATCCCCTGGCCTAATAAAGGTTTATAATAATGACCTCGCTTGCGCGCGCAGAATCCTGGATAATTCTGGGAAACTACGTACAGGTGCATCGCATAAATACAAAGCGGTGTGGAAAGAAAACAAACGGTTTCATGATGTTCTTGTTGAACGTTTATCAACATATTTAACAATCAGACTACGAGTTCGAGGTTTCTATGAGGCAACATCGACTATCCTCATGGAAAACGAGAACGAGTAGTCTAATTGTTTTAGCATAAACCATCCAGTAGGTCAGAAGAAAATGACAGAAACAAGCAACAGACAATAATTCGTCGAGAAACTCCTCCGAAACATTAGCAAAACGCGACGACGAAGCCGCCATTTTGTTTGTTTACCTCTACTCGGGGTCTATGAGCTGATAGACCACTAGTAGCGAACCAATCAGATTGCAGGATTTGCGATAGACCACTGGATGGTTTATGCTAATAGCCCCGTTTGCACGAAAGGTGAATATCGCTATCCACCAGATAAATCATATCCTACGGATAAAACTGATGCAGTTATCCAATATATTTTATCCGTTGGATAAGACTTATCCGGTGGATAACGCTATTCACCTTAATTTCGTGCAACCAGGGCCAGGTATTCTTTTCCTTGCAGTATTGGGCTGCCTGTGGATTGATCTAAGGGTGCGTTCGATTGACCTTATTCCGGAATAGGAATACTTGGAATAATACGTAAATAAGCGGAATATATTCCAAACATTTTGATCATCATAGCAGAATGCTTGGAATATTCCGGAATAATGACGTCATCCGTCTGCCCAAGAATCTGGAATTATTCCTATTCCGGAATAAGGTCAATCGAACGCACCCTAATTCGATTTGTCATGAGCTTATTTTTGGTTCTTTTAGGTTTTGAACCGTGCAGTGGACCACGCCCAGGGCACACCCAGCCTTCGTGGTACATCGTTAGGCGAGGTACTAATCCAGTTCTTCGCCAGCCACGTGTCCATAGTTGAGCTAAGAATACCTCACAGCATTAGTAAACTAGTGAAGGCCAAGACCATTGATGAGCTGTTGAACCCATCGTCTCTGACCCTGCTCCAGGAACACTTCCAGCGTGCTTATCACGTGATCGTCTTGTACGGTGACCTTGATTGTCTACTGCGCCTCAGTGGAGCCGAGAAGCGTCACGTGGTTCACCTATCAACAGGGCTGTCCAACGCCATGAAAGGAGCTGAGCGGGAAAATGCCCGCGGGATGCAGGAGCGGACGGGTGCTCAAGTTCGTATTCGAGCCAAAGGCTCAAGCGTGACGTATCGCTTGATTGTGGAGGCTAAAGGAACAGAGATTCAGATCGAGGCAGTGGATCAGATTCTCCAGGACATGACACGAACTACCAGCGCACTCAGGGCTGCCTTCATGTCCATGTGTTTTGTTAAAGGCGCCAGTCAAATTCTGTTTGAAAGTAAGTTTTGCTTGTTTCTGTTTTTGGGGGGATCGAGGGAGGGGTGGACTGTTTGTTTGGGGGGAGGGGTGGTGGAGATTCGACTGTACTGTGAAATTCGAAAATGAAGACCTAGTGGTTACACTGGTTTATTTTGGGCTCATTCACATTTGTTTGGGCAATAAACCCACAGGTAGCCCAACCAATTTTCCTGAGACGAATTCTAATATAATATATATGAAGACAATAAAACACGCCATACAGCTACGTTGTTCTTTATGATCAAAGGCCTTTCGGCTTCACAGCCCTCGTCAGTGATACAATATTCACAATATTGTAATCTATATTGACCTTTCTGTGTTTTAACGCACGAATCGCCTCCGCTTGTTCCGCGCGCTCTACCACAGGAAACCCACCAGAAAAGACGCGATCATACAAATAATTTTCGTTGTACTAACCCTCTCCTCCCTTACCTAAGTGCCTCTGAAGACATGGTTGGGCTGCCTGTGATAAATCCTGCCTTTACGCACTCCTCCTCGGTACATCTCAACGTATGTCCAAGTAAACATACAATCCTAAGACAAGTTATCAGGGACACTGACAGGGTTAATTAGACACCTGTCAAAGCAATTAATTGCAGACGTTCAACTCCCCCTCCCCCTCCCCTCCCCCAAAATCAATGTTGAATTTATCCCCAAGAATCTAGTTTTAAGTTGTGTTTTGAGAGTGTTTCAAACCATCCTCGGGAACCCAGGGGTATATTCTGTCGCTCGTTAGTCGCTCCCAGAGAAATACCCCTGGGAACGAAGTCTGTTGGAACTTGTCAGTCCGGAAGCCGGCGGTCAAAATTCAAAATGGCGGCTGTCCTATTCAAACCAGAATATACTTGATACTGATTGGTCGACCTTCCTAGGTCGACCAATCAGAAACGAGAGTAATTTTGACTTCCGGAACAAGTTCCAACAGACTTCGTTCCCAGGGGTATTTCTCTGGGAGCGAGTAACGAGAGCGACAGAATATACCCCTGGGTTCCCGAGGATGGTTTCAAACCAACAGTGGATGGGAGGGGGGAGGGGAGAGGAGATTGAGACGCACGATAGGGTTGTACCCTCTGTCCCATGTAATATGTCTAGGATTGTAGCTTTCATTACTTTCAACCCGATAATGATTATGTAATTAGATACAGTCATTTGCAAAAATTCTGGCCGCCACGATATATCAATATATCAATATATCGGGTGCATTATGGGTAATTAAATAATACTATTTTGAGTTTCCTAACTTATTAAATGAAGCAAATTTTACAAACAACAAAGGTAAGACTAAAATAAACATTATACTAAATATTTCTACCAACTTTGCTGGCGTTAACCCGCTTTAAGGGGAATTTTCGATTATTTAATTACCCATAATGCACCCGATATATTGATATTCCGTAGCGGCCAGAATGTTTGCAAATGACTGTATTACCATGTATAATGTTGTTGTTTTGTTTAAGGTTCACGGAACAATAGTGAGGCAGTCACATTGGTTCCTTATCACTCCTATCACCATCCCCAGCATGATGGCACCCGTCTCTACACCCCTATGCTGGCCAGTAGATGGACCCTACGTGGACCCAGCCTCACCGTGTCAAACCACGTGTTCAACTCGTTCAAGCAGAAGTTCATCACTCAATTTAATCTAGCTGCGCGGGACCACGAAGAGTCATTACACGGTGTGATGGAGTTCGTTGTCCGCTTTGGACGCACTTACATCTTTAGGGTGCCAAAGTCGTTCATAGAGGACCCCGAGTCTGTGACCATTGAGAGGTTACAAGCAAATCTCAATCGAGGGTACAAAGCCACACAAACAAGGAAAGGTCGACCTCCTAAGCCTAACCTGGCTATCAGTGATTCTGGCGTGACGAGAAAAGCTAAACGATCTCGAAAGAAACGGCAAAAACAAGAACATCCAAAGGTTAAGAAAGACAAGAAGATGAACGAAAAGCCTTGTCGTAGCTCGTACTTTACGAATATCAGATCAAAGAAGGCGGCTGAGAAGTTCCTACAGACACAGTGCTTTACTGAGGTGGAGCGTTTTGAAGACTACGATGTTATCATCAAGGGCGATGATGAATTATCAGTCAAATTTGACGAACAGTTACATTTCCAGGAGCTTCGCTTCACGCCCTTGCGATGGTGTCTGACCGACGTAAAACGGCGCTGGAAAGAGAAAAAGAACGCCAAAGAAGCTGGAGAGGACGGCGACGAGATTGACATCAGATTCCTACTCCAGTCGCGCCGCTCTTTAACCAGGAACGAAATACTTGGCACTGAGTACGAAGTATACGAGGACATTATGCAGACAACGACGCCTCACTCGAGATCAACGAAGAAACAGATGCAATTATTTCGCATCCAAGAAGACTTATGGCACCAGGTTTACATGGTACGACACAAGAAGACGCAGCGATTCCGTAACCTCTTCCCGTCCAACGACAAGTTCAATAAGTCACTGTTCATTGACCTCACTGAGGTAACCGAGTACTCACGGCCATTGTCGGATTGTTCTTCTTTTCGCAAGGTTTTTACTCGCCATGAAATGAATCTTCAGTTGGAGACTCCATCATTGTCAGCCGACGAACGGTCGTTGTCAGAATTCCTGTACTACGTTTGGCGACTTGCGTTTAACGTTTCTGACTTTCTCTCCATCTGATTTGGCGACCAGTGACTCTGCTGTCTGTGTTTTGCTTAAAGCCGCATCTACACGAGCAAGTTTTCCTTGACAAGGAAAAAGTTGGCGATGGTTTTGTCGTCTACACGAGCAAGTCTTCCTTGTCAAGGAAAACTTGTCAAGGAAACTTTGATTTCACGATTCACGATTGACGAGTGATTGTTTTTTAATTTCACTCAAACATATATTTTCTCACACTATACATTGCATTAACTTAACGGTGATGTCCATAGACATAACACTAGATCTAGCAAGAATATCATGGATGATAAGACTAGTGCTTCTAGAAGGTGGCAGCACTGGACACCCATTAATGTTCAGGGGCGGATCAAGGATTTTTTTAAAGGAGGGGGTGCACCATCTTTTTTAGGGGGGGGGGGGGGGGGGTGCACCATTTATGATCAGGACGTACACAAACTCAAGTACCAATAACGCAGTAGATATCAGCTCATCCAGGGGGGTGCACACCCCCTGCACCCCTCCCCTAGATCCGCCCCTGGTGTTGCTGCGTATGTCTGGAATAGTCTAGATTTGTCTTTACGAGAGGACAAAACCCTTTCAGCCTTTAAACATCGAATTGTCGATTTTTGAACTAATTACAGATTTTTCATTACATCTAGTTTAATTTTTAGCATAGGGAGTAAATTAGGAGTAAATATATGGGTGCGATTGTAAAGTGTTCATTAAAACAATCCACATTTCGCGCAATATCGTCGACAATCGGGCAAATTTTCATGCAGTGTATCTCTATCTCTGCTACTTATCCGTAATATTACCGAAGTAAAATCTCATACTTCAACAAGTGTTTGGTCACAATTGCCGAAGTGAACACACGCTGCAATCATGTTGCCAGCCGTTTGATTGTAGCACTGTAATCATTGCACCCTGCATCTGTATATATCTTATTATTATTAAAGCGCCTATCACCCTAATTTTTTATTTCAGAAATCACTTCAATATGAAGTGAATGTTGCGGTGGTTCAGTGTTATGAGTGATTTGAGCTTCGCATTAAAAAATACTTTTTTATTCAGAATCATTTGAATTTAATAAAATTAGAGTTTCTGTGCGAAAATAATAAAAAATGATGCAATTAATGATCCAAATTAGTGCAATTAATGATTTAATAACACCATTTTTAGCCAATCAGATTGCAGGATTTACTAGTGATTTCTTAATCACACCATTTTTAGCCAATCAGATTGCAGGATTTACTAGTGATTTCAAAATGAATATGATTATATATGACATCATTACAGGGCCACCATATATGGCTAATTGCATAATCGTTGTCGGGTTGAAAATCATAAATCATAGAAGCTGAGACCGTAAGGATGGATGGGAAATCAGTTCATGACCCGCATTACATACAGATATATTCAATGTTCTCGTAGTTTTGAAGGTACATGAGCTATTTAACTAAGACCCTACAAGTCTGCATAAAAAGGTCGATGATTTGACGGTGTTATTTGAGAGTTTTAATTTCCCAGAATTCCTTTTGGTCAGCTTTCATGATTTTCAACCGACAACGATTATGCAATTAGCTATATATACAATAAGTTTTTACAAAGATACGATCACTAGTGAAGACAATGGGGGGAAATATGTACTTATTAACTGGGTGCATGGGAGGTCCGAACGGGAACGCATTGGGCTCGAGGCCATGAGATCTTTCCTCCCGTCTGATAATCAGACCGTTCTTTAAAAACGTGTTTGTACTTCATAAATAATTGTTTAAAACATTTTGGAGTCAGTCAAAACCTGTTATATCTTTGGGCGTCCAGTGATCACATCAGTCGTCCAATATTTGTTTGTGAGTCTTCCAAATTTTGGTCAGCCTTTCACAGTGCGACTACACCAACTATGGACACCCAAACAAATTTTGAATCAAATTTTCTATTCACATTTGTGACGCGGAATAATGCAGAATAATGTCGAATTCTACAATTTAAACTGTTTCTTGTTCACTCTTGATCATATACTTACACACATAATGTAAATTAAATAATAAATAAATAAAGCGAAAAATTGAAAATTTGTGCAGATTCTATTGTTTAAATAGACCTTTTTACCGATACGGCGGCCATCTTGAATTATGGAGAAATTATGGGATGCCCAGGGTGCAAGCTAGTAACCATTTGGCCATGAAAAACTACGAAAACCTAATTTAAAGCAATGAATTTGTACAAAATTATACAACAATACACAACACATGTAGATATTAAGTCATACAACGCTATGGTTAGAGAGAAATAGAAAAATAATATATTGACGCGACTCCACTCTCTACAGTTTTTGGGTCATTTGCATGCACCCCGAGCATCCCATAATGTTTTAGCCAAAACAATTGAATCCAAAATGGCCGCCGTATCGGTAAAAAGGTCTATTGGATAACTTGTATGAAAATTTGTTTGGGTGGCCTAGGTTGGTGTAGTCGCACTGTAAAATTACCTTGTTATGAACAATTATATTTTGAATGAATAATACTTACAGCACTAAAAAGCAAGAGAGAATATTAGAGCCGGGTTTTGGATAGCGGTGTGCCGCTCAATGGTCAGTAGTATTTCAGTCCATGGAATCCGGAAAGCATGAAGAATTCCAGAGTACAACCGGTACGCGCGCGCAATGCATTGTGGGATTATTACAAAGGAAAAGTGAGCACCAAGTGAGCAAAAACACTTTTCCCCTTACGCCCACCCCAGTCCTCCTCTCCCCCTCCTATCCCCCTTTGGGCCTGAAACTCAGGTTAGCAAAAACATAGCTTGGGCTCCCTGTGTCTAGAATTGGTGCTCACTTTTCCTTTGTAATAATCTCGTTATGCATTGCGTGCGTATCGAAAGTCTGCAACGGTGCTTGTATCAACGTTCTTGATCTAATGAACATCTGATATTTTTAGCGTGAAAATACCGAGTTCGACTGAACTTATTTATGGCTTCAGCTAGGGGCGCAAAAAACCTACGGCACACAGGTAATCCACTTACCCAACCCCACCCCGGGATTGCAAAGGGAATTTTAGTCCCAAAAGCAAACAGCTTGACTTAGTCCATGTGAGGATGTAACCTTTATGTACATACAGTCGAGGCTCTCGTTAAGACCACTCTCGTAAGCGACCAGCTCCAGTTACGACCACCTGTACGAAACCCCGTTTGTATTGTCACGCAAAGTCTGTAATTAAAAGCTCTCGTAAGCGACCAGCTCTAGTTACGACCACCTTTACGAAACCCCGTTTGTATTGTCACTCAAAGACTGTAATTAAAAGCTCTCGTAAGCGACCGCTCCCGTAAGCAACCGCTCTCGTAAGCGACCAGCTCTAGTTACGACCGCCTTTACGAAACCCCGTTTGTATTGTCACGCAAAGTCTGTAATTAAAAGCTCTCGTAAGCGACCGCTCCCGTAAGCGACCAGCTCTATTTACGACCACCTTTACGAAATCCCGTTTGTATTGTCACTCAAAGTCTGTAATTAAAAGCTCCCGTAAGCAACCGCTCCCGTAAGCGACCAGCTCTAGTTATACGACCACCTTTACGAAACCCCGTTTGTATTGTCACTCAAAGACTGTAATTAAAAGCTCTCGTAAGCGACCGCTCCCGTAAGCAACCGCTCTCGTAAGCGACCAGCTCTATAGTTACGACCACCTTTACGAAACCCCGTTTGTATTGTCACTCAAAGTCTGTAATTAAAAGCTCTCGTAAGCGACCAGCTCTAGTTACGACCACCTTTACGAAACCCCGTTTGTATTGTCACTCAAAGTCTGTAATTAAAAGCTCTCGTAAGCGACCAGCTCTAGTTACGACCACCTTTACGAAACCCCGTTTGTATTGTCACTCAAAGTCTGTAATTAAAAGCTCTCGTAAGCGACCAGCTCTAGTTACGACCACCTTTACGAAACCCCGTTTGTATTGTCACTCAAAATCTGCATTTAAAAGCTCTGGTAGGCGACCGCTCTCGTAAGCGACCAGCTCTATTTACGACCACCTTTACGAAACCCCGATTATATTGTCACTCAAAGTCTGTAGTTTAAAAGCTCTCGTAAGCGACCGCTCTCGTAAGCGACCAGCTCTAGTTACGACCATCTTTACGGAAACCCCGTTTGTATTGTCACTCAATGACTGTAATTAAAAGCTCTCGTAAGCGACCGCTCCCGTAAGCAACCGCTTTCGTAAGCGACCAGCTCTAGTTACGACCACCTTTACGAAACCCCGTTTGTATTGTCACTCAAAGACTGTAATTTAAAAGCTCTCGTAAGCGACCAGCTCTAGTTACGACCACCTTTACGAAACCCCGTTTGTATTGTCACTCAAAATCTGCATTTAAAAGCTCTGGTAAGCGACCGCTCCCGTAAGCGACCAGCTCTATTTACGACCACCTTTACGAAACCCCGTTTATATTGTCACTCAAAGTCTGAATTTAAAAGCTCTCGTAAGCGACCGCTCTCGTAAGCGACCAGCTCTAGTTACGACCACCTTTACGAAACCCCGTTTGTATTGTCACTCAAAGCTCTACGAAACCCCGTTTGTATTGTCACTCAAAGTCTGTAATTAAAAGCTCTCGTAAGCGACCATGCAGCTCTAGTTACGACCACCTTTACGAAACCCCGTTTGCATTGTCACTGAAAGTCACGATCTGTAATTAAAAGCTCTCATAAGCGACCGCTACCGTAAGCCGGCGACCACTAGTTACGACCACTTTTCCGAATTTCCGATGTGGTCGCTGACGAGATCTTCGCTGACTGCCCGGCGGGTCGACTGTAATTAGTTGTTTCAATGTTATAATGTATGATATAGGGCTAGCCGATAGCTTAAACTTGAACACTGTGTAAAAATTAAAATGATAATATTATAAAGCAGTAATGAAAGTTAAAATAAATCAATTATCATCACTGTATAAACTCTCGGGCTTCCTGTGCTATGTAGTGATGTGCACATCTCGCAATGCATTTATGGTAAATTTACCCACAATGCACACAAAGCCTTCATGAGAAGATGCAACTCGAACACGAAGAGAGGTGACAAGAATTTGCAGCTTTTAAACTCAACTTTTAAGACGAATTTCTCTCCTTTCTACTCGAAAATACTGGTCAGTAAATGTCTTTGTAGTTATCTTGTACGACAGTAATGTTATTTTGAGCGATACAGCCATATAAACGCCGTTTTTATCGTTTTTATGACAGCACATCAACACGTGGCGGCAAACGAAGACTGACGCCATGAAACCACAACTCTTGCCTTCTTTGATACTACTCTTCTCTGCTCGTAATAACCTGACGTTTTATGAACTTTGTTATGTTTTTAATAAGCTATCTTTATCCATAACAGGCCTGACCACCGAATGGTACATGGATATCCCGAACCGGGTTTCGTATTCTGCAGGGTACTGAAAATAACAACCAACGAAACCCAACCAACAATGGCCGCCATTCATCACCATATCCACCTCTCGAAACGTAAGTCTTTTTAACATTGTAAAACAACATGGTCTTTTGTATTGACAAAGAGATTATTTGTGAATAAAGTCAGCTCTAAAGTCCAGTAACTTGTAAGCGCAATGCATCGATATCCACCGATGATCAACACCGATACATTTGATACACGTTCGATCCTCTTTTGTGACTTATGCCGCATTCGGTTTCCGGTCGTTTCGCCCGATGGTTATTTCGCCCGGAGTCGATTAGCCCGCAATCAAAGTCGTTTCGCCCGTTGATGTGTTGATATGTCAAACATATCAAAGTAACATACATCCAACATCGCTAAAAGAAACATTACATGCAGCACATTTCTATAATCTTATAATATTGCAAACACGCACAGGGTTTCTCGCACAGACATATGTAGTAAACCCTGGGTTTCATAGTCTGAGAGTTTGACCACATTGCAGGGTTCTCAGTAGAATTTTGAACAGGCGGCAAAAATATGATCACAGGTGGCAAAAAATTAATAAAGCACACACACAACAAACGTATTGAGAACATGCTATATGATAAATATTCAGTAACCAAATACACTTTTTATGTTTTCATCAAATACGTAATAAATAATAAGTTTTGCATTGAAATTATAAGGCAAAAAACCGGTAGATGACATTTTCTTACGACTAGTTTCAAAATGCGATAGGTTTATAGTCTTTACAGTGTAAAATTACTTTGTTTTGTTTTTAATTTGATTTGTGAATATTACGATACTTTTATTTAGCTTTCTATCAAATTAGGTCCACGCCTAATAATATCCCGGCAATAATATCCTAGCCTGCGTCACATCCGGACTTTTCTCTCGTATAGTCCGTCTGCGAATCAGCGCCAATAACCGTGTTCTGGACCCCCTGCGACTTACGCGATTATATATAATAGATTCTGATTGGTTCGCAATGATGCTCTTTCTTACACAAACTCCTATTGGATAATATTATCGCACCGGATGTTATGAAAAATTTTAAGCCGGAAGTTTGGCACGAAATTGAACCACGATACGGGCGATAGGATAAATATTCATTTATGTTCTTTTACAAATATATGCAAATTAAAGAGAGAACATTTATAAGTTACCTGGAGTTCCTTTTAAATCGATCGATTGCTCTTCCAATGAATTCAAACATTCTGCTAAAACAGCCATTTACAAGTTTAAAATCCTAACCGTCGTGTTAGCCGTTGCTTCTAAAATCCTAACCGTCGTGTAATATAGCGATCGGCCGTACGGGTTCAAACGTAGCAAACTGACTGACGCGAACATGATATCCCCAAGTTATTTACACGACGGTTAGGATTTTAGAAGCAACGGCTAACATGACGGTTAGGATTTTAAAAGAAACTTATAAATGGCTGTTTTAGCAGTATGTTTGAATTCATTGGAAGAGGAATCAATCGATTTAAAAGGAACTGAACATAAATGAATATTATCCTATCGCCCGTTAGTCTCCCTCGCAACCGTGTTTAGTGTCGCGCCAAACTTCCGGTTTTAAATCTTTCATAACATCCGGTGCGATAAGATTATCCAATAGGAGTTCGTGTAAGAACGAGCATCACTGAGAACCAATCAGAATCTATTATATATAATTGTGTAAGTCGCAGGGGGTCCAGAACACGGTTATTGGCGCTGATTCGCAGACGGACTATACGAGAGAAAAGTCCGGATGTGACGCAGGCTATAATATCCCGGCAATAATATTTTTTTTATTAATTAGCACACAAATTACTGGACATCAAAAGTAACTACCGCCGTACTGTCTTGATTGCTCAAAAGAAAAGAAAAATTAAAGAAAGAAAGTAAGAAAGAAAATCATACACAATCATTTACAGTATGGACACTCGAACCGTGAACACTTAGTTTTTTTTCTAACACAAATAAGCTTAAATAAATTATCGATTGATCAGAAAAATGATTTATTTTGATCACTAAGTGTATTTAAACTCAATGCTCCATTTGAGAGGCTGAGGCAATAGAAAGTTCGAAAAAAAAAGTTTGAAAAAAACTTGAAGTGTTCACGGTTCGAGTGTCCACACTGTAATTCTCTAAGATCCTTTTCATTGTAAAAAGACTTGGATTACCAAACTAGGAATCACAACTTTGGAGTCATGCATGAGTGCACAGCGAAAAGGAGATTTGCATAAATAAGTTGACATCGCAAAGTCGAGAAAAATTAACTTTACTGGCATGTAAAAAATCTAATCTGCTTTCATCTCTTGAAAGAAACCAACAAGAATTTGTTGACATCTAACCTAGCCTCCTCCGCAGGCAACTCCAGGTTTGGGGCCGGTTCCAATTCCGATAAAAATTCCATTCCGATAAAGTAGCCTGCGGAGGAGGCTAGATACCGTGAACACGAAAAACTGAAATCTATCGAATCAAAACTTACCGGGGATTCCAACACTTGCATCTTGGTTAGACTTCTTCTTCTTCGTTGTGGGAGACGCTGGCACGAAATATTGCGAGATTGATCTTTACACGAGATGGTCGTCGCGTTTAATGCCGTAAGTAATTATTATGCATTTCTGATTAATTCGCTGAGATTTAAAACAATTCTTAGACAGACACACAAACTGATGCATACTTTATTACAAGCGCATTTTCAAAGAAGTTTTTTTTCCTGTAGCTGATATCAGCAAAAAAATTCAACAGTTCAACAAATGTGTATTGAGTACCTTTAGTAAGCGATCGTTTTTATATTCCTTTCGGAAAGTCGATTTAATTTTTATTTTAGCCAGAACAGACGGCTACGATCATCCTCACAGCCGGCGGTTTCCGCCGGTTGCCGGCTACTACTGAGAACCCTGCATTGAAATAAATAAACAGAAATAAAACGTCATTTGTTTATTTGATGTTGCACAAAGTGGTAAGGTGATAAACATCATGCCTCGAACCTCACGACTCGTGAAGAATGAAAGATCGCTAGCGGCCACTTGTAATTAACAAAACGAACCGCGGTAATCAATAAACTCGGAGTCAACAAAACCTTCATCGGATCGGATCATCGGATCGGACCATCAGATCGGACAATCGGATCGGACCATCAAATCGGATCGGATCATATTTTCTGATGATAATAAAATATAAAATAGTGAGTACTGTTGAGTTTGGTTAGCACCCATGAATAGGCTGTAAAACATATTTATGTTTTCCATGCATTTGTTGACTTTATGTATGTCAGTAGGTAAAGGTTTTTTACATTTCACATCTATCCCATGCAACAATAACGCGAATCCCAAAAGTGTGTTCACAATATCTACCAGTTAAGTTTTCTGTGAAGTTTTCACTTGTCTTTTGTGAAGATTTCATTAATGCAACCCTGAACTGCGAAGAGATCAATACATCAATTATTACATTGTAAGCTAATGTAACGGAACGAAATCCAGGCCCAGGATCCGGGTTCGTGGAGAGCGAAAGACACACGGCACAAATTAATTGGTGCTAAGACGAGTTTATTACAATTCACCAGGTCTACAAAGCTGGATTTAACTGAACTTTAACTGATTTACAGAACTTATATTCGAGAAAGAAATTACATGATTTATTGTAGACTTTCGAAGGACTTATAATTTGAAGGAGTTTTCGCTCGGTCGCTTCGCCGCTCGCATCTGGGATCTACAAGAGAGGCCAACTTGTGGCAAGTCTAGATTTATTGCAGAATCATTGGGGTATTTTGAGCATGCTTAAATATTTATTAAGTTAAACAGTGCGACAATCGAAAGAACAGCAACACGAGCCCGAGTGTCGAGTCGTACGCGTTGACAACTAGTTCACATGAATAACGTGACTCGTCATCACACCCATTCAAAACTGAAATGACGATCTGTCTGTAATCAGTGAATATCACCTTCGGCATGACACTCACAGACAAACAACATGACACTCACAGACAAACAAACCTTGCAATGAGTCCCAACTTCACTATATTATTGCTCTAGTTCAACGACACTTTGAATTACATTATTCTTAGTATTGATGAGGATACATTTAATTTCAATTCAGCTAAAGATACATTGTTGACGTCGCCATTTTAACTACAGTACCGGTCAGAAGTATCTTAACATTTTTTGCGTGTATTCTGAGTGTAAACTGCGTGTGCGTGTTGAGTGTAGTACACTCAGTTGAGTGTATTACACTCAGGTGCGTTGAGTCCACGCAAACGAGTGTAGTAACTACACGCACTTCCGAAGCTCATTAACTTCTCTCCATTGTGTTCACAAACAAAGAAAATTACATGTGAAAAAACTCAGAACCAGTTGTTTTGACGATGATAGTTCGATCTTAGACTGAAGTTTTAACATTAGTGACTTATTTAATTGGACTAACCTCTGTGAATGGAGTTTACCAAAACGCTAAAGTTATGTTACGTCGTAACATCTCAATTACAAGACCGAAACATTTGAACCTTGTGACCTTCAAAGTAAATAATCGATTGAGTAATCGTGGTTTACGCTTGTAAAACTTGGGAAACCCATGGAAGAAAACAGAAGAGAGTTTAACTACTTTATGCACAATTGGCGATCGAAACTCAGCTTAAAGTATCGCGTGAACTGGAACAAAACGGTCACAACTTGTGTAAAGACCGGCGACGCGACGATAACGATCTCTGTTTTATCAATCTGATAAATCGTTCTAAAACCATCTGAAAATCTTTCTCTGGTCATAATTTTCAGTCAGTTACAGCTTGTCACCTTCAGGTTTGTCTAGATTGAGATCACAAGTTTTAAAGCTCAAAAATTAAAATAGAAATGAAAATACCGTAAAGAATGTTCCTGTGACAGACGAGTAAAAATTTGCATATATTAGTTGTCACCTTCAGGTTTGTCTATAGATTGTTATAACACAATCAATCCACAGTTAACAAACTTCTGTAATGAAAATAACCAACAGTTCGTTGTAAACAACAACATGTTTCGCTGCTATCGCCGCATGGTAAATGGTTGTGTTCTTGACTGTGTAATAGCGTTCTACAAATAAAATATGCTCTTTCTTTATAAAATAATCAAAATCCGTACACAAAAGAAAACTTCTGTAATGAAAAATAACCAACTGCTAAACATTGTAAACAACAACATGGGACGGCGGTATCGCCGCATCGGTATTACGGATTATGTAAATGTTCCATGATCGAACCAAACTTTCTAAAGACCGATTGCTCTTTTCTTTATGGAACAAAGACCAAACAAAAGACTGTATAACAAAAGAAAACTACACGCAGTGTGAGTGTACTACACTCAGTGAAGTAGGTGCGTGTACTACACTCAGATGAGTGTACAGTCCCGCCCAAAAGTCTGTCACGCACCGAAACGATATATCGCCTCATTTGCCGATATATCGCCAAAAGTGACGATATATCGCTTGGGCGATATATCGCTTAAACGATATATCGCTTAAACGATATATCGTTTGACGGCAACCGATATTTCGCCTGGGCAGCCGATATTTCGCCTAACCGAAATATCGCCTAACCGAAATATCGCCTAACCGAAATATCGCCTAACCGAAATATCGCCTAACCGAAATATCGTCTAGGCAGTCAAACTGATTTTGAAATACGGTATTCGAAATATCGGTTTGACGGCCGACATTTAAGGACAGTGTATTTCACGGCTAAAGGAAATCGCCTGAGTATTCATTGGTGCAAGAATGAAAGGGTTTTTCGGTTAAGTTAGTTTACTGTCCGAAAAATAGAGGAAATGATTACAAATTTGTCATGTAAACATGCTTCCATTTCACCAGACTAACATGCCTGCCTGGCACCTGAACAATTAACGAACACGCCATCGTCGCCGGCAATGAATTACATGTATCGTTCTTCAACCTATCATGGATCTTTTTACGATCCATGAAACTATCAACAAGATTAAAACATTTCTTTATCTTGAATGAAGAAGTTTGAAAAATTGTAACACAACCAAGTTTGACGAACACGGCCGTTTATTTCAATGTTCCCATGGGATTTTTGACAATCACGGCCGCAGTGAATTAGCATTTTCACTATGACAACATAACATGCCGGCACATTTGTGAACACTCCATCGTCAGTGCGTAATAGACCTGTATTTTTGAAGTGCTAAGTTTTGTCACTGGGATAGTGGAATTCAAATACGTAAATGTCAAAGTGTTTCCTTTGATTGTAAGTTAAATCTTTCGCATGTTCTTGAGATTAGAACTAATACGAATACAGAAGAAATACGAAGCCGTAAACATTCACATCTAACGAACAAGAAATACTCACTTTTATGAATACGAAGATTGAAATTTATGCTAAAGTTCAGCGTGATTTTCACGTGCTCTGACACATCATGTGTCAATCAAGTGTCTCAAACATAACATTCCCACGTCGACGCTAATGAACCTGAGATTTTAGAACTGATAATGCCGAAAGTTGATGAGAAAGACGCCCGGTATAAAAGATGTTTTATTTTGAAGCAGTCGTAGGATTGTATTGGATCGTGATTTCAAGAGTTCATTTAAACTTTCGCCTTTACATGAAAGAAGCTTCATGTATCTTTAAATACTTTACAATAGGTTTGATTTCTTGTAATTAATTCAATACTGTGCAAAGAACATTACGCTTGATGTAAAAATTGTAACGGAACCAAGTTTGACGAACACGGCCGATAATTTCAATGCTCCCATGGGAGTTTTGACAATCACGGCCGCAGTGAATTGGCATTTTCACTATGACAACATAACATACCAGCACATTGGTGAACACTCCATCGTCACCGGCAATGAATTACATGTATCGTTCTTCAAACTATAAACGGGTTAAAAACATGTCTTATCTTGAATAAAGTTTTAGTTGTAATACAAATATGGCCGTGAATTTCAATGTTTGTTTGCCTTCCCATGGGATTATCTTCTCAGTTTACAGAATCAAAAGTAACAAATCAGCGTGCGAGAAATTATTTGGCAAAAATGTAAACAAGCGTCGCGGGCTAGTGCAGCTCAGAGATCGAGATTTCCAAGTGATCAGGTTTTCACTGTAATTTGTTCCCCACTATTAAACAAGAAGTTTGTTGCTTTGGCCACACATCATGTAGTTGGCTCACCTATTAAAGGTTTCTCGCCGAGTTTAAGCATCATGTATACGGCGAATGCCAAATGTCTGATTGACTGAAATACTTTTAATTTCGCTTTCAAAACCTCAAATAAACGGGAAAAACTTTCAAATTAATACTTATGTTTTAAAGAACGAGAAAATATCGTTTGCGGTAACCGAAATATCGTTTGGCAGCAAACGATATATCGCTTGGTCAACCGAAATATCGTTTGGCAGCAAATGATATATCGCTTGGTCAACCGAAATATCGTTTGCCGGTAACCGAAATATCGGTTGCTGGTAACCGAAATATCGTTTGCAGGTAACCGAAATATCGCTTGGCGGCAAACGATATATCGCTTGGTCAACCGATAAATCGGTGGCGATATATCGCTTGCAAGCGATATATCGGTGGCGATATATCGCCGAAAAAGCGTGACAGACTTTTGGGCGGGACTGTAGTTGTGAGTGTAATACACTCAAATTACACGCACAGGCATGTTAAGATACTTCTGACCGGTACTGTAGTTCACTTGCACAGTCTCTATGCACAAGTTCGTGCAAGAACTCGCCTTTTAGAAGGGCCATATCAGGACTATATGAATATCAATTTACAAGTATGCATCCTATAGCTACCGTATTTGCCGGTGTATAAGTCGACCTTTTAACCTCTAAAATTTAGCTTGAAAAATCGACCTCGACTTATACACCGGGTATGAAAATCGATCAAATGACCTTAAACCCATTTAAATTTAAAAATCAATAGCTTTATCTAAGATAACATCTAAATGATGTTTGTTGAGATAAATGACACATAATTTTCAAAAGAAGAAGCGTAGAAGTGTTTATTAGAACCAACGAACTTGCGACGAACTTGAGACTAATCATCGAAGCCACCATGTTGTTCGCAAATCACATAACTTTGTTTAGTAGTTTCCTTTTGGTCATCACTGTACCTTAAACCCGATGATAAACATCTTTTAAATGATGTTTGTTGGGATTGTACGCAAAAGATGAGCCACAACTATCGGACTTCAGACACGAGGGACATGATGAGCCGCCATTTTGTTTGTAAATCACATGACTTTGTTTAGTAGTTTCCAGTCCATATTAACCGTCAAGAAGTTCAACATCGTATTTATAAATACAGTAACTTTTTATTAGTAGCGTTTGAAGTTCTTTGGTATGATAACTACAAATTTGCTAGTTTTTGAAGCGTCTCAACTTGAACTTTTGTTTACGCTTTTGTTTATGCCAACGCCAGGTTACCAAGCAATTCAAAATGGCTGCCGATACAAGATCGTGCGGAAATGTCCGACTTTTTGGGGGCTTTTGCATCTAACTTCGAATAGATTTGACATCAAAATATACTTGATGCTCTTAAAAAAGTAGGGTCGACTTATACAAAGAATATATGATAAAATCAGGAATTTTGACCTCCTTTTAGAGGGTCGACTTATACACCGAGTCGACTTATACACCGGCAAATACGGTATTTGTTTATTAGAACATATTTTTATTCAGAATTATATTCGTGAATTTTGTATTCAGATAAAGTTTTTGAGGTTTAAAACTTAGATTACGGTCATTGCATCTTCCGACGTTCTTTTGTATTTCAAATCAAAGTTTCGCTTCTCAAAACTCTCTTCGAATAATGACACATCATAAAGAAACTCATTTTCCTCATACCACACGAAATATTTTGATATATACTTTCATTTTAATATACTTTAGCGTTACATTTACCATTCGCGGAGCTAAAAACTTCATATCAACTCCTTCTGTCTTCCTTCAATTATCGCACCACAATCGAACACCGGCTTCAGAAAATTTGCCATAAAAAAAACTCACTCTACAAATCGTTAGACAGCTAGATCAAAATTCTTCAATGAAAACTTTCTTTTTAAATCTCATAGGTTGTAAATATTAACGGTGGAAACCTAAAATTAGAGTGAAAACCTAGAGCTAAGTTCAAATTAGAACACTGAAGAGTCGATTTGCCCGATCTTATTACTGTATGCCATGACGCTTCTAAAAATATTACTATCTTCAGATCTGCGACATTATTCCTGTATTACCATCGCTATTGATGTTTGATCTAGAGTTATTTTAATAAAGAAGTTACAAGATCGTTGGAATAACATTCCGAAACGTGGAAACTGTGAAACTGCGTCGACCCGCACACGCACATCACACTTGTCAAAGTTATTGAACGAAAACCAAGCTCTTGCAACCGCGTCCCCCGTCAATCAAGGTTAATGGGACGAGGTGAGAGATTTTTGACAGCTAGGGTCGGCTATGTCATGTCTTTGTATATAAAATAAAGAGCTTTTGTGCTGCTCAATTTAGTGTGTCATCACTCTACTTAGACAAACAAGTCCATAAACAATATGATACTAATCCTGTCAACAACTACAGTACCGCCTAAAAATATTGCAACAGCCAAGAACCGCAATTGCGTTTTATTTGCAGTTTGCGGCCGCAAAAAAGCGCAAAAAGAAACTGCAAAACAAAATGGCGTCCAAACTCATTAAAAACTGAACACCGCAAATTGCGCTTTCTTTTAGAAGTCTTTTTGCCCTTTCATTGTTCGTGTGCGAGTTGCATGAATTGCGAATAAATTATCTTTGCGTTTTTAGTCGATCTACGATCTTACAGTTTATACATGTAGACTATCAATCATTTCAACAATAACAACCAAACAACTCCTCGTAGTAATGCTCGGAAACTCATGCAATTCCCGGTATAGTCGTAGGCTGAGGATACAATATCGCAACTTCTAAAATAGATTTTGTAATGACTGTGAAAAACATACGCATGACTTGCCGTGACCGTGCAGGTTTTTTCCACAGGATTCGAGTCCATCTATTTACTCGCCCAAAGTAACAAGCTGTAACTAGTAGATCGGTCAACGATTACTAAATCAGCTAGAAACCTCAAACTTTTCATCTCTAAAACACAACGCTGTGATTTACGAAAACACAAATGCCGTGATTTACGATGTTGGTGAATTGTAGACAGTTTGATTGACACATGGTGTGTTGAATCCGTGAGAATGTACGGGAATCTTGGGAACTTTATAAAAACTAGTCAGATAAACTCTGAAATGCAACAAAATATATTTCAAAAAGAACTTTTACATTAGATACGGTTACTTTTGCTCATTTGGTAAATCAAAACGACCAGAGAACGACTCATCAAACTATCAAACATATCCAAGCTCAAGGTGTGAAATATTTGTTTACGATTACGAAGATTACGAAGTGAGTTCTTGAGAATATTATTATTCACATAAACGACTTGTTTGATCCTAAATCTTTTGCTCAAAAGCCTTTAATACCAAATGAAAATCATTTACTTGGAATCTGGATGAATCTGAACATTTCTCAAACACTTTTTTTCGGAGATACTTGTTAGTTTGTTTTGGTGTTGTGTGACACCTGAGCCACGCGTGCAGACATGAATTCCAAATCTAAAGACCGATCAGAGCGGCTGTCAATGAATAATTTTCATAAACTTGTCATCACTTCGTGTATCAGCGAACGACAGACTGATCGTAATTTGTTCGTCAAAACAGATAAAACATAAAGTGCTTTCATCTTTTTCGAATAATCGACTGATTTGTTGTGGGATCCTTGCACATTTGAGCTTCAACTCGAACGAATATATTATCTTTGCGGGTGAATCAATTAATTTTGCGTATTATTGCGTTCTATTGTCTTATGCCGTGAAACGCAACTTGCGGTTTTTATGAATAATGACCGAGGCGCAAGAGAAAACCGCAAACGTCCGCAAATTGCGGTTCTCTTTAAGAAGTCTTTTTGCGGCGCAATTGCGGTTCTTAGCTGTTGCAATACTTTTAGGAGGTACTGTACAGTACAGTCTAGAAGTATGTTAACATGCCCACGCGCGGGTTTTGCGTGGGCTCCGTTAACGGACCCCACGCGTATGGACGGAGCCCGTCTTTGCTGTAAAACGGAGCCCGTACGTACGCGTGGGCATTTCTTTTGTTATACAGTTATTGTTATCGAGCAATTGACCATGAATTTGATTCACAAAGAACAGCAGGATTCGTCCGTAAGCGCGGACCCCGTCCGTACGAATGTGCATGAATCGTAAACAACTCAACCGGCGTTTCAAAATCTGTTTTCTTACTTCACATTTGATGATACTATTTTAACTGTTTGAGGAAAGAAACGTTTTATCTACGAGAAGAATTATATTCGAAAAGTTTCAAGTTGTGAATGACTCGGAATTTGAAAATTCTTACATTCAGCCGTGAACCGGTTCAAACCTGTCACGATGTGTGAAATGAGACTAACGACGCCAACAGATAATTATAATCTCTTTTAGCCATCCCAGCTTCTTTTTAACAGTATTTGAATGTTATACATTAAAGTGAGAGGTTTCCTTGAAGACGTAAAAGCTTGACGGCTGATTAGATGTCAAAAGCGTTGTTGTGACAGCTCAGAGATCAAAATAATTTGCATACCGTTGCGTTGTCACTTTGCCGTTTTAGTGCTAGGAATGAAAAATAAGACCCTGTAAACTCTACATTTTCTACTTTTTCACTCTAAAACCATAGGAACATTTAATTATGAATCGAAACTTTCGTTTAATATTGTGGTGCACTTCGAATGCGTTTTGAAGAACGACTCGTCACGCCACTTTGGGGAGACGTAAACAACAATCGTGTTTCACACCAACTGAGAAACAAATCGCTTCACGTTGAACCCGAAGATCACTCACAGATGGAATGTTCAGACTGTCTTATGAAGGCTGAATAATAGACTTTTAATGTAAAAGCTCGTATTGAGTAAAGAAACTTCTGTCACAAGGTTGTATTCACTGTGTGTGGTCGGCGGGTCACACACACGATCGATCGTTCAACTCAGCAGATCCAACCGAAAACAATGAATACTTGAGGTACATGTATTTCATCAGAGATTCAACCAGAAATATTTATTAATTTGTCAAGCGTTCACGTACATTGAAGTTTATAAATCACGATTGTCGGTGTAAACAACGAAACATTGCGCTGAGTCGCGGATCGGCTGGTTCGTTCGAACTCATCATACAATCTTCGTGTTGAACTACATCACACCTTCTAAACCCCTAGGGAAATCGTAGAAAGTTAATGAGCAGTTCTGCGTGGGGTTTATTGATCAGCACACGCGTATGGACGGAGCCTGTCCACACGGACGGAGCCCATCCGTACGGAGTCCGTCCGTGTGGACGGGCCCACGCGCGACACACGCGTGTTATGTTAACATACTTCTAGGCTGTACTGTACCAGTCTACTCTCCCTAAGGGCTATTAGCCATTTTGGATCTAGTTTGAGATAGTCAGAATCAAAGCTCTTTACTGAGAAAACCATACATTAGACATTAAAACAGTTAGAAAAAAAGTTGCTGGCCTAAGAATAAACTCTTAGGAAATAAAGTTTTTATTGTGATGAAATGTAAGGAATAGTAAGAAAATCGATTCTATTTCCAGGTTTTCACATTTTGCATACAAACGCCATTAATTTATCTACATTGGTTAACCCTTTAGTGCCCAGAGCCAAAATCATAGGGGTGGGGTCTATGCCCAAGTCAAAATGGCCGCTGCTTACAAAATCACCAATGTGACTGTTCCACACTAGGTTTGAGTAAAAACTACTGAATCGATGAAGAAGGAAAAAAATTACAGAATACCACAGATGTTTAATCTACCAATTCATCATATTTACAAGAACAATACTTCACTGTATAATACAAGAAAAATCTTGAAACTTTCAGTTCATAATAAAAATCACTCAAATATTTGGTAGAGATATCAAAAAATAGCTTATTCTCCAAATTCTAGAATGATATATTACATAAAATACTAATATATATAAAATGAGTGTATAAATTCAGTTATTTAGGTATGAAATCAATGATATTTACAAGAATAAGTTCAGTTCTTTGGATTTTCTTCCAGTGTTCAAATTCAAATTTGGCGCCAGCCATGTTGTCAATTCACAACGAATCACTGTCGTTGTAGATGGAATGGCTCAAAACAGGCTATGCACAGCGTTACATCGCACAAGCTGCAGCCCCAACTTGAGCGACGTCTCTCTCCCCTTTTTGCACAGTGCATGCAACGATTTAAAGCAACTTTCACAGGAAAATGTGATCTTCCGTCCCTCACTTCGATCGCTCGAGCGGCTCGCTTTCTTGAGCTGTAGTTACCGAGCAAGTCCTTGATAAGCGAAATTTCAGGTGGGTTGTGCTGGCATGATTCGGCGATAACTGCCTCAAAATAAAGGCATTCACAGCAGCAGTTTCAATAAAAATAAAGCGAGATACCGGTACCATCTGTGAGATTTTATGGGGATTTTGTAGTCGCCTCTCTATTGATCTGCATAGTCCACGCTGCCCATAAATTTGTTGTACGAAGCAACGCACGGCGGCGCGTTTACTTGGGTTGTTGTGCCATTTCTTTGCCTTCTTTGCACGGTTTCTTGCCCATTCGGTTGGCAATTTGGTGTCAGGAAGTTTACCTTTCTCTTGTCTCGCCAGGAGCAAGCGGTGACACCATTTATCTGCAAGGTTATCGATTCACCCTGGCGAAGCTTCGCGTGCTTCAATGGCAGCGGGAACTCTTTATGGTTGGGTCTTGTGGTCGCTGTGGCACCAGTCTTTGTCAACAATTCCTGATTTTTGCTGTTTTTGTTGGGCATTAAGATTTGTTTCCCTAACAATAAGGTCAATCAGATCATCAGGGAAAACTTGATTGAAGAAAACGCCTGCAGTTGCTTCGGCTGGAAGGATATTTTTGGGGCCAGTTGGCTTGTTGAACGGATCAACAGTGACTTCGCGGAGATCGTCGCTCCATTCTTCATCTTCGTTCTCGGATTCACTGTCACTTGAATCGCTTTCATTACTTCCTTCATCCACAGAAACATCGCTTTCACCAGATGCATCCTCTTCTTCTTCTACATCACTTCTTGTAAAGCCAAGAAATTCTTCCTCATCGTCACTCTCAAACAGATCTTCGAACGTCGCCATATTTACTCAAACAATTTTCAAAACGTCGATTTCAAAAATTCACTAAAAATCAACCATGCGGTCTTGGATGACGCTTTCAGGCCCCTAGGGAATATTAACTCTTCTCTGATTGGTCTATGCTTATAAACAAACGAGAACCTATTGTAAAACAGCCAATAAGATCGCCTTATTTTAGGTTGTTGTTTTGGGCCACTGGAGTGGCCTATGGGCTATTCGTAGCAAGGCCACTCAAGTGGCCAATGGGCGCTAATAAACACTAAAAGTATTACTATTTACAAAGAAAATCATTGAGAATTATAAATGGAATATATAAATTTACCTGGAGTACTTCTATGTTCTTAGTAATGTTGACAAAAATAATTTATCAATAAAATATATCACTGTATGTCTGAAGTTTGAATTTCCCGCGAACGTACAATGGAGCTCATGAGTGGTTCGGGAAACAGTCCAAACATATACAATCATGACATGCCATGCACGCCATTCTACAAAAAACTGTTTTCTTGTTCTTCAGGCAATATTTGCATCGACTTTTCGAGGACTTGACAGGCCAATGACCATTCACTTGTGTACCTTGTGATGCCGATAATGATCTGGAAGAGAAGCCATTCATCAATTCTTTACCAAGATCGAGTCGAAACTTCAACTGCACTTTCTTTCGTATCTGTGACTCATTCTGAAGAATGAAAGCATTCATAATGCTGACATCCACGAGGAACCACAATAAATATCTCCACCACTTTTTGGACTTTTGTCCAACAGCATAATATCCACGAAGCTGATTGTTTCGGTCTACGCCGCCCATGTACTTGTTGTAGCACTCGGCATTTGGTGGTACTCTTGGTACAGCTGCAATTGAACCATTATTTGTTTTCTGTTGACGGTAGTGTCGCCAGTTGGTGATGATTGGGTACTTAAAAAGTACACCAGCCTTGTGTCTTTCCATGCTGTTGCAACAAGTTTTCCTCGTCTCCTGAATATGCTCTCTCCTTTCTTCAACGACTTGATCTCTTCCTCTTTTGGTCCAAGTTCCTTTGGAAATTATTTGCTGTTTGATCGTATAGTACCACAGAGGTACGTTTTGTCAACTAAAAGATCCTCTGCAAGCTTGACTGATGTAAAGAAATTGTCACAGTAGACATTATGATATTGTTGAAGAAATGGCTGAGTAAGTTCACAAACGACACAGTATCCAAGTCCATGATCTGTTTGGCCGCCATCTTGTCTTCCCGTGTAAACTTGTAGGTTACAACAATAACCATTTGATGAATCTGCACACTCCCAGACCTTTATGCCACGCTTCACAGGTTTCATCGGCATGTATTGCTTCAAAGAAAGTTGTCCTTTACTCTGCGACGCGCGGTACCGTAGTCACTTTTTGATGAATATTTGACACATTTTTGACATGTTTCATTTCCACTGAACCAATCAGGTATAAGTTTAGTTTGAGAGGCGGGATTACCGTCTGATGAAACGACCGTTTAGATCCAACTTCAACGAAAATGGCGGGTATTTCCGTTAAAGTTGAGTATGGCCTCAATCGCTTCACAACTTTTCTACTTGAAGATGCTAGCAGTATTTCCTTTGATACTCTGATTTTCCATGTAAAAACGAATTGTACTCTTCTTTCACATTTGCATTCATCGAATATACGACTTCGTTATCGAGACGAGGATGGTGACATGGTGAATCTGACTGACAACAAATTTGCCTTTTCTGAAATGCTCCGCACCGCCAAAGTCGTCAAAGATCGAGACTTCAAGAAAATCTTTATTCAAGCAAGTGAGATAGACTCCCTCCCCTTTACCTAAGAAATCAAGGCAATTTGACGGTGAAACTCCAAGCTGCTCTGGTGTGTCCAGTTCATTGAAGCCAAAACATCTATCGTATGCCGCCGGCTCTACTGTAAAGAATCCGCTCCACGTTCAAGCAACAGCTCCCGTGAATACCTTGACCAGTTTGCCAAAGCAAAACAGTCCTTTAAATAGAGAGAAACTGGAAATGCAGAATAACCTACAAGTTATCAGTGCTCAGTTAGGTAGTGCAAAAATGGAACTTGATAAACTGAACCAACTTAGCCGGGGGTATTTGGCGCTAAGTCAAGTTCGAGAACGTACATGTAATAATTGCCATGGTCATGGACACACAAAAACGAAATGTACCGAGTTACCTTGCACCAGTATCAGTTCCTGCAAAATAAAGGACAAACATCCGTAGTTCAAAAGCAAAATAACTGAGCTACAACGACACATCAAGACTCTAGAGAATCAATATGTCGAGGAAAACACTCATCTGCAGAGTTTCACAGCCGCACGTGAACTGGGCGGTTCTTCTTTTTTTGCCATAATGCGACCCAGATTGAAGGCTCAGAATTTATTGAAGTATGCAAGTGGCAATCGAGCTCGCCTTGACCGCGATCTTCTTATCTTACAAAGAGCTCTAAAGGTAGTACCAGACTGGGACGAAAGTGAAGACTGGAGGCTTTCCCAGATCATTCAAGAATATGAAAACTCTAATGTAAACATTTACATGAACATTAATGGTTAACTACAATATTTTAATAGACACACATATATAATATGAAACTGTTGAGTTTTATTTTTTCTCTAAAAACTGCAATACATGTGTTCTACTAGTTCTACTATTTCATTCACGTTGAGTTACCGACTGCATACTAATTAGGTCGTTGTTGTAAACATTCTGTTTTATATTAGTTATCAAATAATTATCTATTTAAAGATAACCACAGTGCCTAAAATAACCGTAAGAATTCACTTCTGTAATACGAAGAATACCTTCTGCAATTGCAATCTTCGTCTCGTTTGTTGCCAATAGTTGATTTTGGCGTAAAAATTGCTTGATCTCGTGAAAACATAGTTCACATGTGTTGAAATGGGAGGAATATGGAGGGGGAATATGGAGGTTGAAAGATGAGTGTTATCCCACAATCTGCAAGCATATTTCGTAGTACAGGTTCAACACGACGTCCGTGATGGAATCCACAATTATCCATCACTACACAGTCTCCGTATTCAAGAACTGCACTTCCATCGGCACGCTCGAGTGTGAGTGCGTCTTCAAAAAAAAATAGCATTTCCATTCCATTAGATGGACCATCTAGTAACTTAAAATAATCAACACCACTCAAAGAATGCAGAAGATTGATCGTGTAGTTTGCATCTGATGCGTAGTGCTGCATTTCAAAGGCTGCCTCGCCCACTCGGGCACTTCCATATTTTCTGTTGCCAGTAGATTTGATCACGCTAGATTCATCGAAAATGTGCATTTGTCTAGGATCAATATTCGCAATTGCTGTCAAATAATCGTTGGTTCTTTGGATTACTTGAGGGGTATTAGATTCAAGTGGAATAGCAGTTATTTTCTTGTGAGTCATAGTCAGCTTGTTGTGGATAACTTTGTTTATTTGAGATGTACTTGGTAAATCACCAGGGTGAACAACACCATCTAAAAGTAACCTGTCTCTTATCTCAGTTCCATATGTGGAGGGTTTCATGAGCTTTTGAACTTCTATGTATTCCAACGTATCATTCGTGATTTTAGGAGTTGGGTATTCACATCGCAGATGTCTTTGAGCTGTATTTGCTTCGTTATATCGCTTCACTACTTTTTGTACATACCCAAGACTCACTCTCACTTCCCGAGCGATTTGCCTCACTCCGTTCCCTCGTGGTGAAGGTCCAATATTCGTTCTCGGGACATTTTAGGAAGCGTTCTCCCATTATCATATATCCCGCCATTTCTGTTTTGGTGAAGTTGAACGTCGGCTGGCAATGAAATGTAGATCGTTAAAATCCCGATAAAATTGCTGTGTAAATATAAAAGTTGTACTAAAATCAAATCAAATAATTTTAACAAATACTGTACTTACAAAAGTGATTCCCCAAGTTCATGGCGCTATTAACGAAGGCGGAATGAGTCTGACATCAAACTTGTCACAAACATGTCAAAAATGTGTCAAATATTCATCAAAAATGTTTTCAAGTGACTACGGTACCGCGCGTCGCACAGTAAAAGCAACCATTGCCTCATCTACAGATAGAGCTTCCTTTGGCAGGTATTGTGAACGGAACGAGTCAACAACTTTGGACAACAATGGACGAACCTTGAAAAGCTTGTCGTGGTTTTGTTGACCACGTGGAATCACGTTTTCATTGTTATTCAATGGTAAGTACTGTGTAATTTTGTCAAACCGGTCCCCTGACATGACTTTTTTGATTGTCAAAACACCAAGAGCTTCTTCTTTTGACCAGTACAAATGCATCTGGTAGTTTATGAATGCCCATAAACACGTATTCCAAGGAAAGCGTTAATTTCGGCGAGCGTGACGTACCATTTAGCATCAGGTTTTCTGGCGATACACTGTCTAGCATACCTGTTTGTTTCATCAACAATGTTCTGCATAACATCAGCAGTAAAAAAACAATGAGAAAAAATCCAGAGATGTGGCATTTTCAGGGAGATTTGTGGCCATTCCAGTTTGTGAAGTGAAGGGCTCGGCGACTACGGGACTCGGGTCTCTATTCCAAACATCTTGTTGAATCACTTCATTGAGCTGGTTCTCAGTCTCGGATGAAGACAAATCTTCACTGTCCACTGACGAAACACTAACATCGCTTTCCGATGTATTCTCCTCTGTATTCCTATTAAATCTTTTTCTTTAAAACCTTCAAAATCTGATTCATGTGTATCACTATCAAGCATACTTGCCGCCATGATTAGAAAAATTATCGATCATTTCAAACACGAAAAATTCCGAGTGCAGTCATGTCATATACTCTCCCACATCTTTGGTTAGGATGTTGTTAGTCGCCACCTCGATAACGGGCATGCATTCTTGAACAGTTTGGCCCAGGAAGCTCATGGCCATTCCTGGTCTGCCAGCGGATAAAACTATACCATCGCTACAGCAGTGGCTAAACTACTCTTGTCTACCAAGACTCCAGAGGGCGCCACCTCAACAAAGCCAGCTCAACCAGCAATTGAGCCGGACCGACAATGTTGTCCCTTGTCGAAGACTTCAACAACCCCAAAACGTTCGCCACGCTACATCCACGCCATGTATGGAGTAACATGGGTGCTGAACATCTGATCCTTCAAATGAGAATCTTTGGATTTGGAAACGTAACTTGTGACGTATCTTAGGATCATGCTGCGTTCGTCGGTGACCTGGACGTCCATTCTGCATTTCAGCGCCGGGATTACAGTGGAAATGTAACCACAAAGATTTTGCACGAAAGCATCAAATGGATGGCAAATGGAAATTGTTGGTTTGGAGGCAGGGGTAAACCTGAAATTTGAAGAAACTGGACACTTTTTTTGAAAAATTCTAACTCGTTGGGTTTTATTACATACCATGGTAAACTATACATCAATAGAAAGGTTATAAAACAGAGGTTAAAAAAACAACATTTGAGAGGCACAAAACAAGTTGCAACCTGACACCAGTATGTTAATTGGACGCCATGTTGAAACTGACCCACATGTGCTTCAGGAAAGATTTTTGGTCATAGGTTGTAGGCAATTGTGTTTTTACTTGATTTCTCTAAACTAAATTACTTGGATAAGCAGAGCATTTCTTCATTTTGAATATAATAATGTCATAGTGGTCAGTTGAAGTAATGACATCAAATCACTGAATTCCAATATTCATGAATTTCTTAGTTTTAGTCACATGAACAAATCCTCTGCTTATCCTATTCAGCTCAATGTAATCTAACACCACGGAAAATTTCAAGTCAATTGAATGAAATTCCTTTGAGATATAATTTCTCAAAGCTCGAAAAGTCGTATTTTGGGAAAATGACCTTCAAAGTCAACCAATAGAAAAAATGCAAAACTGGACATGTCACATAATATAAAAAGGGGAAATAGTAATTGTGAAAGTTATGTATTGATATGAGCTAAAGGGGTAAAGTTATGTCACTTCAAAAGCCTCCTGCCTCATAGGTTACCCCCTCAGCCTCCCGAAGAGCTTCCTCTCTACGTGTTCTTATGAGCTGTTGGCCTTCGCAACGCTTCTTTCCTTTACTTGATGCTTGCAAGTCAGCCTTTCTTACTCTTTTTCTGTCCTTCTGATGGGATGCAGTTCTTGTGTGCTTCCCTGCTGGTGTAAGAAGCCTACCCATCACCCTATCTCTGCTGGCTGCACCTCCATGGAAGTGGCACACTGCCGAAGCCACTGCAAAGCGGACGACCTTTGCACCATGGTGTTTATGCTTGGGACACCGAGCCCACACAAGAGAGTTTATGCATTCATTTGGGTTTTGTGTTGCCCCACGCACACATCTTTTCAGCAATGTAGTGTCACTTAATGTCATAAATACAGGGCGAAGGACTTCTAAGAAAACTTCTGGTAAACAATTATCACCTTTGTAAGTGGCTGTTCCTGTTGCTAGATCTTGCTGCCACTTACACCATGATGTCTCACCAGAAGGACAATATAGGTGTTGCTTTGAAGGATCTTGGCACTGTACATTATGAATCAAGGTTGCAATAATGTTCTTTTTCATTGAATATACAGCAACATCAACCTCTACATCAGTAGGATTTGCATGGGTAATTGTATTTTGCCGAATAGCAAGACCATAGTACCTTTGTAATAGTTTAATTTTGGTTTCTGTGAGTCTGCCATGCCCTCCTATTGGCTTACCATTGGCCTAGTTTTCCTTTTGTCCTAGACTTGAGGTTCAGCAAGTGCTTGCCCATACGCTTTTGGACATGGCCAACACAGTCAAGCTTAATAACTTTACAATTATCATATCCATCCTCAACAGAGTTGAAGGCCTTACTATCCCCATCTGAGGCCATCCACTTGTATCGCATATTATGCTTCTCAATTGACCTGTTCCAGATAGTTTTGGCCCCTTCAGCCTCCATTGCAGGTGAGCTTCCTATAATTATATGGCCATAATATCGAAATGAAAATACACATTGATTAGAAACGCTATAAAGCTAGTGTTTTCTTATGTACCGTTGTCACATTTATGCAGGTCAAACATAGTCGAAGATAAAGTATATAGATCTACTAGTCGGTATCCAGGTCCAATGCCATTTATCACCTTCTCTTCATCAGAACTCTCTTCGCATTCATCTAAGTACCCATGATCGGACAGTTTCTTCCTAGACATGCTTGTTTGGTCGCTCTCAGTCTCAGGAAGAAGTGATGTCGAACCCATACCCGAAGACGAAGTACTCGGATCCGGAGTTACTTCAGGGTTTTCATCTTCAGTTAAACCAGTTTCCTCCGGGTTTGTAGCCCACCTAGAAGTTCCAGCGAATCCTTTACCCTTTCTTGTTCTTCTGTGCTGATTTTTCTTTTTGTATCCGACCATATTCTCTATAAACTTTCAACAACTACTCGATATACAACTTTCAAAACTGATTCAACGTGGGATTTGTGATGATGCTATCCCACAATGCAATCGTTTGGTGTGATACCGCTGGACAGACATCCAAAGCATGAGCCTGGTGTTTTTTTCTATTTTCGGGGGGTATAAAGGGAATAAAACAATGGAAAATTGAAAAAATGGAACTTTCGTTACCATGGCAATGGGAAAGGCCTAAAAATTGATTATTTTAAAACCGCTTTTGCTCATAAAAATAATTCAGAAAGATTAATAAGACACTTTGCTCATGTATTATAAATAGATAAAGTTGTCATTTTGTGAAAAACATTTATTTTCAATTTTGGAGCAAATTTCAGCTTGACCCCCGCCTTAGGGAACAGACTTTTGTTGACTCTTAAAATAATAATAATAATAATAATCTTTATTTATATAGCGTTATTTCTTCTAAAAAACCAATAGCGCTTAACAATATTACTAATAATAAAATTATTAGTAATATAATTAAAAGAGCCGTTTGACTATTTGTTGCTTCCAAAAGCGTGTTGCTTGACCATCTACTTTGATAACTTTAGGGACAACCTTTGTTCTGACATGTTCGATATACACTGGCGCTGTTCTTGGGTCATTTGTGTGGCCCAAAAATATTTAATTCCATTTACCAGCTGCTCTTTGTTCGAAGGCTTCACACGTCTTCTGAGGTGATACTTTAGCTGGTTCCATACGCACTCCATTGGATTCAGATCTGGGCTTTCAGGAGGAGTTGGCTACCAGTTGATCCCACTTTGTCGATAATACTCCTGGGCCTTGGACCTTCTTTGATGTGTGCTTCGGATCATTGTCCTGTTGGAAGCGATGGTCAGGCATTTGTGTGCTGATAAATGGAATTAAAGTGTTTTTCAAAATGTGAGTGTACACTTCCACATCCCTAATTCCTTGAAATATACAGATTTCAGTTGCACTGATCTCAGATATCCCCGCCCAGACTTGTACCTTGTACGGGTGCTTTGGTTTGGGTATTTGCTGGGATGGTGAGCCAGCTCAAGCATTATTGTGGATTTATCAGTGAAGATGACACTTTAGCCAATTTATGAGTGATGACCATTGGTGAATTACATTACAAGTGAGACTTTGGCCCTCAAACCACAAAATGCAAAAACCTGCAATTGCGGTTCTTGGCTGTTGTAATATTTTTAGTCAGTACTGTACATTTCTGTTTTGTCAGTCAACTTTAGACTATTTTTTTATTTACACACCATTATATATTTATAGAACTTTACAAAGAAAACAATTGTATATATAGGAAAAGAGCTGGATCCCGTACCTGGTGTATATATGAAGGAACTAAATAAAGGACTTCTTCAGGCAAAATTAATAATAATAATAATGACTTTATTAATGTCTTAAAATCTTATAGTTGGGCAGAAGTGCCCTACTAATTGGAGAGACTTTAATCTAAATACAATAGCAATTTTATATATGTTTCAATGGAAAACGATAAAAATATAAAGAAAAATAAATAAATAAATAAATAAATAAAATTGTGATGGTTTATGCTTCAGACGTTTCGCCAATGAATGGTACAATGACTCTCTCTATAGTTGTATATATACACTGTATGAAAATGTGAATATGATTGGTACAATGGTAACAATGATAGTAATGATATGCTGTTTCGTGTCTTTCGAGATCATGTTTTCTTCTGAATGTTTTAGCATACTTGGGATAACTAAACACGCTTTGATGAATTTCTCTTTTATGTCTTTTCATACTTCTCTGTTTGAAGGGTTTTCTGCAGTCAGGACAAGTGAATGTAGGGCCACTTTTTCACTGATCCACTTTGACAAGAGTTCAGTCACTTCGTGGTCGATTGTTTGTGAAGGATTCAACAAACTCGGAAAAACAAGTTTATCAAACTCATTGTTTCAATGTTATTGCATTGTTATTGTTTATATATATTTCAATAAGAACATAATGTATGGACAGACTCCTGCATGTGCGACGGTCTGGATTGAACATAGAGTGATGGCTCTTAACCCGTGAAACAGTAGTAGAGCACTAGCTTCTTTCATACTCTTATTGACTAACTCTTGTACCGACGCCATTTTTAATACCGCGAAAACTTGGTATGGTTTATTTCATATTTGACACGACTGACACGTGTAACCTTTTATGAGACCAGCTAGAGGGCAAATGACGAGGACGGCAGGAACTTTTAAGTTTTCAGCACATGTACAGACAGCAGCATCCATCTTTTGTTTGGTCATGACGAACAACTGAAAAATTAAACTCTTTCCAAATCCCGTTGGCAAGATAGCTAAGACATCTATCCCCTGTAGTAGAGCACTAACTGCTTCTTCTTGTTCAGGTTTTAGATTAAATGTGGACCTATTGCTTTCTTGTAATTCTATAATAGCTTCTTTCATACTCTTATTGACTAACTCTTGTACCGACGCCATTTTTAATACCGCGAAAACTTGGTATGGTTTATTTCATATTTGACACGACTGACACGTGTAACCTTTTATGAGACCAGCTAGAGGGCAAATGACGAGGACGGCAGGAACTTTTAAGTTTTCAGCACATGTACAGACAGCAGCATCCATCTTTTGTTTGGTCATGACGAACAACTGAAAAATTAAACTCTTTCCAAATCCCGTTGGCAAGATAGCTAA
This sequence comes from Actinostola sp. cb2023, assembly GCA_033675265.1. Classification (NCBI taxonomy): domain Eukaryota; kingdom Metazoa; phylum Cnidaria; class Anthozoa; order Actiniaria; family Actinostolidae; genus Actinostola; species Actinostola sp. cb2023. Next base: position 91,931 of record JAUJYZ010001567.1, read on the forward strand.
GACATCTATCCCCTGTAGTAGAGCACTAACTGCTTCTTCTTCTTCGGGTTTTAGATTAAATGTGGACCTATTGCTTTCTTGTAATTCTATAATAGCTTCTTTCATACTCTTATTGACTAACTCTTGTACCGACGCCCCCCCATTTTTAATACCGCGAAAACTTGGTATGGTTGATTTCATATTTGACACGACTGACACGTGTAACCTTTCAGCCAATGAGAAACGTTCCGTATATCGAAAACTCTCAAGCATCCGTGCAGGCTCTCATTCCCCACTGTCCTCCCTCCTCCTCCCCCTCCCCCTCCTTCTCCCCTCCCCTCCCCCTTCCTCCCACAAAATTGGCCCCACATAAAGAGAGACTGAAAGCAGGCTATTACGATTACTATAACTTCTTTCGACATCTGACTTTCAATATCGAGCGGAAGTGTTGAAACTCCATCTTGTAAAACCTTTCTCTTTGCATAAAAAACGAAAACCCTTGCCTAACTTGAGAATAAGTATAAACTCTGTTATTTATACATCGAAAGCCACGATATACTCCCGAAGCACTTTTTCTACTGGTCAAAACTTTCAAAAACGTTTCCTTATTAATGTCATTGCATTTCTTTATAATACCTTTGCAGCTGTACTTATCCTTACGTCCAAAACAATAGTACGTTTTGCTGCATAAACTGATAAATCCATTCCCTTCAAACTCAACCTTAAACAACCCTGGCGTGCGTTTATCGTAAGCGCGGTTTTCTGGAGTATCATTTCGAGGAAGCCAGAGATGTTTTTCTTCTTGAAATTGTTCTCGAAGCTCGGGACGGATGACTTCTTCTAGACTTTCACCAGAAATACCAATATATGCCGAATCAGTGTCCATCTCTAAATACTGAAAGTCTGAGCGATCGACAAACTTATCAATAAAATCATAATAGAATTCCAGCATCCTTAGTTTGGCGTACTGGTAAGAAAAAAAACCAACTTGGATAGGGAGATTTAAATTGATGCGCTTTTTCACTGAATTGCACTTCTCGATGCTTTAGTTGATTGGTGATTGTTTTGCCATAGCTCTGAGTTACCAACATACGGGAGAGAGAGAAAACATATCTATTAGTTGATGCAAGAATACATGATTATAGTATGTTCAATACCAAAACTTACCAATTTCATTGTGTTGGCAATGGCTTTACTTGGATCAACGTCGCCAGCTCTATGTGCGTTGGATACAGCTACACCAAACGAACTGAAGCATGGTTCAGGTGTAAACTCCACGACCTGGTATACTTGGGTGACTTCCAATCCATGTTCTAAATACCACTTGAGAAGCGGGGTGGCCAGTAGGATCTTTTCTCCATACATATTTCCAATCAAACTGCGGCTGGGTTGTTTCATCATATCGTTGTCTTCGGCAAACTGCTTCATATACTCCTCAATATCTTTGCGGCTTATCTCGATGTTTTTAAAGATCGGACACATTTCACTAAATTTCTCCTTCAACGATTCTGGCACTCTGACATCACACTCCACCACACCAAAACAAACTCCCGTCTACAACAGCTTGCACAATCTGCTCTTTCGTAAGTCTCCAATTTTGATCCAAGGGGCGTCTGAAATCAGAGTTAAAAAAAAAAATAAAACAATTGGGGGTTATCGCTGTTAAGAATTCCTAACAAATTTGGTCAAATCAAATATATGCAGTTCCTTTTATACCATTTGTATTCAATATGATGTAACCATTTTGTAGACTCCCTTGAGCAGCTTTTGATGAACTGATTACTTGTGATTGGTGTGAACGCGAGGGACTAAGATGTGAGGAACTAGTGCAAACACAAAACCACTACAACTTACAGTACTAACTAAACAGTACTACAGTATCTAGATGTTTTGTTTGCTAAATTTTGCTAAATTTTCTAATATTTATATAGGCAAGCAAGTAAATGTATATCTTGAGTATATACATGTACTACAAATATTAACACAGAGTGACAATGCAATTGGTAGACATTGATATCATAATAAATATATCCAATCAAATGATTTTCTTTGACTCAATGTGAATTGCCCTATTTCACTATTATGTCACATCAAAACAAAATTAATGCTATTAATCGTGGATAAAGAGTGGGATAGATAATGGGTAAATGACTGTTGATTGAGGAGTACTTTTTTCAGTAACACTGAGTGAAATAGGTCAATTTTAAATATCACAATCTCAACTATCCTCATCCCCTGAATCAAAGTAGTCTTCATATGTGTGCACCTTGTTCATCATAAGACTAAGTGGATCAATATTATCAAGAAGGCACAAAGTGCTTTCAAAGTTTGTAATGTCTTCAAACAGTTCATCAAATACTTCAAGTATTTTCAGTGTTTGCTGTACAGAAAATACGGGACAAAAGTTCATGATATCTTCTATAGTAAATATAGTAGCACTTCGCTCAACAATATCCTCAATCAATTCTGTTGAAAATCCATGAGATGCAGTCATGTCAAACAATAATCTCTTACCTCCTTCTGCAATTTGCAACTCTGTTAGTGCTGAGAACAGATCTTGTTTGTCTACCTCTGTCATAGGTCTTGAAAATGTGTGAGTAGATGATACATTTACATTAGAAGAGGTTTCCCCTTCAAATGGCCGTTTTGCAGCAGTGCATTTGTCTCCTTGGCAATGGAAATCAATGTTACAGTTAGAACAGCAGTCATGACCTGGTTCAAGTGGTTTGACATTTGTATCAAAAGGCTTGTAGCTGGCAACCCTGAAACACCCAGCAGCTTTTACAAATGACTTCACATCATCTTCACAATGGGTTAGCTGTTGTCCATGAACAATTTGGTGGTGGTCAACAAGGTTTCGAGCAGGTCCCCAATTAATGATGTAGCGAACATCAGGAAAATTAACACCCATGCTCAAAGCAGTAGTAGCCACAACTATTCTTTTCTTGCCATCCCCTTTCAACTCTTCCATGATGCTGTTCTTGCGGCTTTCCCATGACAATGAATGAAAGATGACAACTATGCAGTCTTCTGGGCTTTTTGATGTAGTAGGCGAGAATGCTGCAGGTCCAAGATTCATCATCAATTCATCCCAAGAGCGATACAGTCTAAGCCAAGTGACCTTCCTTCTTTGACCTGGTCTTTTATGAGACCAGCTAGAGGGCAAATGACGAGGACGGCAGGAACTTTTAAGTTTTCAGCACATGTACAGACAGCAGCATCCATCTTTTGTTTGGTCATGACGAACAACTGAAAAATTAAACTCTTTCCAAATCCCGTTGGCAAGATAGCTAAGACATCTATCCCCTGTAGTAGAGCACTAACTGCTTCTTCTTGTTCGGGTTTTAGATTAAATGTGGACCTATTGCTTTCTTGTAATTCTATAATAGCTTCTTTCATACTCTTATTGACTAACTCTTGTACCGACGCCATTTTTAATACCGCGAAAACTTGGTATGGTTTATTTCATATTTGACACGACTGACACGTGTAACCTTTTATGAGACCAGCTAGAGGGCAAATGACGAGGACGGCAGGAACTTTTAAGTTTTCAGCACATGTACAGACAGCAGCATCCATCTTTTGTTTGGTCATGACGAACAACTGAAAAATTAAACTCTTTCCAAATCCCGTTGGCAAGATAGCTAAGACATCTATCCCCTGTAGTAGAGCACTAACTGCTTCTTCTTGTTCGGGTTTTAGATTAAATGTGGACCTATTGCTTTCTTGTAATTCTATAATAGCTTCTTTCATACTCTTATTGACTAACTCTTGTACCGACGCCATTTTTAATACCGCGAAAACTTGGTATGGTTGATTTCATATTTGACACGACTGACACGTGTAACCTTTCAGCCAATGAGAAACGTTCCATATATCGAAAACTCTCAAGCATCCGTGCAGGCTCTCATTCCCCACTGTCCTCCCTCCTCCTCCCCCTCCCCCTCCTTCTCCCCTTCCCTCCCCCTTCCTCCCACAAAATTGGCCCCACATAAAGAGAGACTGAAAGCAGGCTATTACGATTACTATAACTTCTTTCGACATCTGACTTTCAATATCGAGCGGAAGTGTTGAAACTCCATCTTGTAAAACCTTTCTCTTTGCATAAAAAACGAAAACCCTTGCCTAACTTGAGAATAAGTATAAACTCTGTTATTTATACATCGAAAGCCACGATATACTCCCGAAGCACTTTTTCTACTGGTCAAAACTTTCAAAAACGTTTCCTTATTAATGTCATTGCATTTCTTTATAATACCTTTGCAGCTGTACTTATCCTTACGTCCAAAACAATAGTACGTTTTGCTGCATAAACTGATAAATCCATTCCCTTCAAACTCAACCTTAAACAACCCTGGCGTGCGTTTATCGTAAGCGCGGTTTTCTGGAGTATCATTTCGAGGAAGCCAGAGATGTTTTTCTTCTTGAAATTGTTCTCGAAGCTCGGGACGGATGACTTCTTCTAGACTTTCACCAGAAATACCAATATATGCCGAATCAGTGTCCATCTCTAAATACTGAAAGTCTGAGCGATCGACAAACTTATCAATAAAATCATAATAGAATTCCAGCATCCTTAGTTTGGCGTACTGGTAAGAAAAAAAACCAACTTGGATAGGGAGATTTAAATTGATGCGCTTTTTCACTGAATTGCACTTCTCGATGCTTTAGTTGATTGGTGATTGTTTTGCCATAGCTCTGAGTTACCAACCTACGGGAGAGAGAGAAAACATATCTATTAGTTGATGCAAGAATACATGATTATAGTATGTTCAATACCAAAACTTACCAATTTCATTGTGTTGGCAATGGCTTTACTTGGATCAACGTCGCCAGCTCTATGTGCATTGGATACAGCTACACCAAACGAACTGAAGCATGGTTCAGGTGTAAATTCCACGACCTGGTATACTTGGGTGACTTCCAATCCATGTTCTAAATACCACTTGAGAAGCGGGGTGGCCAGTAGGATCTTTTCTCCATACATATTTCCAATCAAACTGCGGTGGGGTTGTTTCATCATATTGTCTTCGGCAAACTGCTTCATATACTCCTCAATATCTTCGCGGCTTATCTCAATGTTTTTAAAGATCAGACACATTTCACTAAATTTCTCCTTCAACGATTCTGGCACTCTGATATCATACTCCACCACACCAAACAAACTCCCGTCTACAACAGCTTGCACAATCTGCTCTTTCGTAAGTCTTCAACATCGATCCAAGGAGTGTCTGAAATCAGAGTTCAAGAATTGTTGAAGGAGAGGGTCAGTACGTTTCGTCTGTCGCCAACAGCATTCCCACATTTCCACCACATTAAACCCTTCGCTTTCGATGTACTCGGTGTTGATCTTTGTTTCGGCTCTGAGATCACTCATGGTTTTCTTTCTGGTGTCGTTCGTAACTTTTCCTTGGTTCAACGAACAATCGTGATCATGTCAGTAACAACCTATAAGTAATGACAAAGAACACATACATAAGAAGACTGTATACCACAACAAGTCTGATACGGTGGAAAGTAATCCAATGAGTGAATGAGTATGGATGAGTGACTACATGAATGAATGAATACTGCATAAGAAAATATATATATTGACTTACCATGAAATTGAATTACAGTGCGGCTTTCACTGCGGAATCCATCTACCGGCAAACGACGAGCTCCAATGAACTTTTCGCTGTTGTTGAGTTGGTGTCTTATGTGGATGTTTCTTTCCCATTCTACCCAGGCTAACCATTCGTCCGCCATCCTTCTCGAGTTGTCATGTTTAAAATTGGTTTCGGCCCGGCGTCATGTGTAGGAACCTGTCGGCATATCTTGTGAAATAGCGTATCGATACAAAGCATTGGCGAATTATCTTGCACTCTTTGGGTACTTGACCTTTCGCTGACATCTCCACTTGTCCAGTTTTGAGATACCCACTTCTTGGTATCGCAGGAAGATCAATCAGTGAGGGCCCGCCTGTGTTGTTGTTTCTGAACAGATGGTAAAGATCTTTGTTTCTTTCGTTAAAGAGGTTAAAATAGGTCTTGTCATTCAACCCGTTGAACAAATACTTCATGGTCAACCCAGGGACAGAGACACCATCTTTGAACATATCAATCTTTCTCTCTTTCCAAAACACCAACATCTTTTCTACAGCTTCCACGAAGAGTCATTTTCTGAAGTAAAACAACCCTGAAATGTTTCCAGATTCCCTTGGACGTGTGCCCTGTTTACAAGCGATGCGTATAGTCATCTTAGTTCGAGTAAAATAACAGATGTCACAGAAAGGAAAAAAAAAAACCCGGCCGCACAAGCATAAACTGACTTGTACTGATATACCGTACACTTAAACCTACTTTTACTGTGAAACGCGCCCGCCGTAAGATTTCTTTTGTAAACCAGGTTTTATGTCGCCTATCACTGTCTACTGACTAAACGAACAAACTGAAACTACGTTGAATAGCATCGACATGGAGTAGGTCGAATAGGAGACAACGATGCATCGGGTCGTGCGCGCGTCCGTTGAGCACGTTTCACATTCCCTTCCATTCCCTTCCATCCCATTAATTACAATGGATTGAATTGATCACTGATTTCATGGTTAAGGACATTATGCTTGGGGAGAACGAAGAAGGTAGAAGGAAGACTAGAATAACGATGCTAAACATGCTGTGCCGTAACCTGATTATCAGACGGCACGACATCGAACCGCCACGTCAGTGCCGTCATGCGTGCTTATCAGGCTTGCGTGACTATAGCAGGATGTTTTTCACACATAAAAAATCGCGTTAAAAAATAAATTGATTGACTTTGTGAGAATTAGACAGGATTATAGTTGCCTGAAGCAGAAAGGTTTGTCATTACAATACGTTTTCTGCAGATAAACGACCACACTGATCACATTCAATTACAAATGTTTCCGGACTGCCTTGGATTTGTGCCCTGTTTTACATGTATTTGATGCTGTAATCTAAACCATTGAAACTATATGTCGCAGATGGCGACTACTTCCCGGACGGCCGTTAATTCCGCGTAGCAAGACAGGAAGAATGTGCTGCTGAAACACAAGGGTGTTTTAAAACTTGCGACGCCACTGAGCATATGCGCAAGCACAATCGACGTTATTTCACTGTAAAAACGGGCCTTACTCAAGCACAAGGACCATGCGTATTTCCCATTTCTTATCAGTGCGACCGGGACCTTGACACAAGGTCTTGGATGTACTTGCGTCCGGCTGGCGCTATCGGACTGAGAAAACCACGATATCTGAAACTACGCCAACGACGCGCACGAGTTTACAAGTTTCATATCTCGTTCTCCCCTCGATCCCATCCACGCGACGAACTGTAACCCAAGGACCAGAGAGATTCCTTAGTAGAATCGTGAAAGCATGCCAGCGCTCGGCGGTGATCGGTCTAACTTGTTAACAAGGTTTTGAAAACACTTTAATCGGATTACTTTTGATGAGTCACTTGTTTTGGTTTGCTCGATCGGTGGGGGCGTGCAGAGTAACGTGGATGACGAAAGGTAAAGAATACCAAGGCATATACAAGAATGATTGTCTGCCTGCCTTCGTTCTGTTTGCCTGTCTGTCCACTGACTGACTGACTGATCGATTGACTGAGTGACTGACTGGTTACTGACTGACTGACTGACTGACTGACTGACTGATCGATTGACTGAGTGAGTGAGTGACTGACTGACTGACTGACTGGTCACTGACTGACTGACTGAGTGACTGACTGACTGACTGACTGACTAACCGATGGGCGGACGAACGAGTGGCCAAGCTACATGTAGGTACTAAACACAGAGGGGAAGCTCCTATGACGTACCAACGTCTCGGAGCTTT
>JAUJYZ010000336.1:0-99597 GCA_033675265.1 Actinostola sp. cb2023
TAGATACATTTATCTACAACATGATAATCAAAAGTTTCGCTGGATAATGCGAGATGAAGTTTGTACAGCGCCGTAAAGAAAAGCATAATTCCATGCAAATTTGACCTCTTGACCAGCTCTCAGACGGAATCATTTCAAAAAATAAAATAAAATAAAATAAAAATATTTTGAAGCAAACCAAACCCGTCGTTTTAGTTTTAACCTTGATATAGTCTTTCATTAGCTAGAGTTTGGGAGATATTTATTTTAGAAAGCGAAAACGACTGAGAGGTTTTTATAGAGACGGCCAGTTAATACGGACACCGGATATTACGGACAACGGACATTTTTTCCTGTCCCAATATGCTCATTTTCATAATAATAATAATAATAATAATAATAATAATAATAATAATAATAATAATAATAATAATAATAATAATAATAATAATAATAATAATAATAATAATAATAATAATAATAATAATAATAATAATAATAATAATAATAATAATAATATAATAATAATAATACGGACACTAATAATACGGACACTTTATTTTCCCAAAACAACGACAATGGGTAAATTGATCGATTTTTAATTAAAATTACGCACGTTCTGTGCTTTCTCACGTTCAACTTGTAAACTGATCGCTAATTACGTGCATTTATAGTTTCCCCACTAAAAATAAACATCACCAGTGTCATGCAGTCATTGTTTCCGCCAAAAATGTAAGTGACGTAAATTGACCGACCCGGTTTTATATGGACACCTGGTTAATAAGGACACTGCGTCTCATCCCGATGGTGTCCGTATTAACCGAGTTCCACTGTACCAGGATTTTTAGTCTTTTTTACATTGCGTTCTTTAGCCTTGGCTTACATGGCTATTAGATGGCAGAAATCTTCCGATTTTTATTAGGACTGCAGTGCTGCTCATCAATATTTTATTTTGATAGCGTTTTATTTTTCACCGAACAAAATCTAACTAATCGAAATGATTGTGAGTTCGAATGGTTCGATCTTGTGTTCGGTAATCGCATTCTCCCAAAAGATCCGGTTCGATTCAACCTTTTTTCCCCTCCCTCCCCCCTCTCCCCCCCTCCCCCCTCCCCCCTCCCCCTGCAGCCATGGGTTTCCGAGGATGGCGTTAGATTCTGTTCGATAGCCGAATCAATCGCAAAACAATCGAACGATTGGGTTCCATTGGATTCGATTTATTTTTTGTTCGGTTTTATTCGATTGACTACGCCAGGACAACAGTAGAGGAACAAGAATGTAAAGGAATATTCAAGTTATGAACAGTTTTGACGGCTGGATAATTCAACCGTATTTCAGAATCCAAATGTCAAATATTCAACGCACACATAACAGCATAATATGTCATGCAAAGATATCCCGATGCATTGCAAGCATAGAAACGAGAAAATGTATGTTGTTTAACAGTTATACATGGCTCTGAAGTTAACAGAAACATTGTACGGTTATTTTACCAATTGTCACGCGGTCACGCAATCACCGTTTTTGATGTTTTTCGAGTGGTGAATAAAAGAGTTTTCTCAGAAAGCTAAACGTCAATTGCCCAAATAAAACTTTCAAGATTCCAAAACTATATCATCTTCTTAGTACGTAACTGCAATATTATAAAATTTGGATCACTGGCACATGACTAAAAAACTATTCTTTTTGACCCACCGGTTGGATTTTCCAAATAGTGCACTTTGATTTGGAATTTATTGGACTTCTTAAAACTCGCTCAATGTTTATGATATTAAGCCTAGAGACCAAGGAAGAGTTATACAATACAGCAATTGTGTTGAAATATTTCTGTTGTTTTTAGTTTTGATATACGAATGGAATGAATTTGATGCATTTTCACTCCGCCGACAGTCATTACATGGTGTCTGAAGCCAAAATAGTTTTTTTTCGATTTTCTCCAAAACAAATAAATATTTTCCCAAACAAACTACACAGCGTTTATATTCAGACCAAGGGCTACCCATATGCAAAGTTAGAGCGAATTCCATTTTTGTGATTTTTTGCCACCAGATGTTTGATGATTGTACGGCCTTACACTTAAGAATACCTTGTTTAACCACTTCTCATCAATATTTACATTTGTAGTTATTTAGAATTTTATCATATCATAAAAGAGCTTAAAGGAATAATACTATATATAAATGAATAGATACACTTGATTGCAGAAACGTTGTAGCATACATTTATACAAATATATAATGATATGCAAAATATTACACATGCTGAAAATTATTGTATTGTCCTTGTCGGATACGAGACTATTAGAAGAAAATAAGCGATGTTTCGCACTTTTGCATCTCATTAGATATCTTGTATCTCATTACATATTTGCATAAATGTATACTACAATTTTCTGCAATTGAGTGTATATAAAAAATATATAATGACTACAAATCATATATTAGATGAATCAGTGCCTGAGATCAATGTACCGGTTTTAGCACCTGTTAAACCTATTCAATCACCACCAAAATCACTACAAAATATAACTAAAAATGCCATAGACTCACTACAAAAACAAATAAATAAATTCGCTGATTGGATCCTGAATATTATTCCAGAACCTGGTTAAAAAGCTTCTAATAAATGTCTCGAAGACCTGAAGAACAAGATTAACACTATTTATGACCAAATAAATAAAAAACAAACAAACACACCAAAGCAGCTTAAAACAGCTCTTTTAAAATGGCTATTTGCAGTTTTTCTTAATAATTGCTGCGAGCGTAGCGCGCGAGCAGCGAAACTAATCTTGACGGAGTTCCTGTGTCATGTGTGGTCGTGTTGGATCTGGGCACTTATGTGGATGTAACGAGAATCTCGACCACATCGGACTTTATTTGTGGAGATTATTTTTGTGAGCCCACGGTACTTTTGATCAGCGCACACTCATAACACGTTCATTGGAGTATCGTTTATTTTTCGCTGTCGATTCAAGCCAGGAAAGTGTTTGTTTTCTACAAATCTATTATGTCAAATGCAACTTTATTCATTGCTGGAAGCATTCATGAGGGTCATGAACAATTTAGTGACATTTCAAGGGGAAGACAATGTTGTTTTATGAGTTTTCAGCGCTGTTGTGTGTCAGTCGCGTCCAGTTCCACAATGACATAGCGTAAAATGAGAGGTCACTTCCGGTGTATTTCCTAATTTGCATATTATCTTGTCGTCAAATTTCAAGTTTCAAGCTCATTAACTCCGACATTTTACAGTAAACACGCATGAAGCTAGCCTCCTCCACAGGCAACCTCAGGAACGGGGAACGAACGGCCGAAGGACGAGTGGGATCCCTGCGAGGCCGGAGGCCGAGGAGGACTTGGGCCCCAAAGAGAGAAGAGAAGGGGTTGCCTGCCAAATATCGATATGCTCGAGAGTTCTGCGCATGTCTGCATACGCATGACAAATATAATTTAGGGGGGGGGGGGGGGATATTAGTGTTAAAAGTTCAAAAATAAATTTTTACTAGGGGAGGGTAAAATATGCTATTTGGTTCGTTTCAACAAAAGATGGCGTCGTTTGACAAGATTGTTGAAGCTCTCGAGAAAATGGCGACTATATATACCTTGTAATAATGAAGACATCAATACCACATTTATCGTTAAGGGGTCTTCAATTGAAACACAAGTAGAAGCGAGTTGGTTTTGAAGCTGCCGTGAAAATGGGCCATGTATTATATGATTTGAAGCTTTTAAAACCTTCAACTCTTGTCGAAGTTACAGACAACAAAGAAGAAAAATATTTCTATGATGTGTCAGAAGGGTCTAAACCATCCTGCAGGATTACAGTACAGCTGAATAGAGTTGTTTTGAAGAACTTTCCAGTCGATGGAATCCAAAATGCAAATCCCGCGCAGACTCTTGACAGAGATGTTGAAAACCGCTCGACTACGCCAACGGCAACAACTACAAGTATGGACGGAGAGGACGACGAAGAGACAAACGAGTTGGTAACTCGGGCTTTGAGGCAGTTTTTTGGATTTCAATCGTTTCGTCCACTTCAACAGGAGACCATTTTATCTACTATGAATGGTCGAAGCGTTTTGACCATCACTGGTACTGGAGGAGGGAAGACTCTCATGTATATGTTGCCAGCTGTTCTTTCTTCAAAGCCAACATTAGTGCTTTGTCCGATAAAATCTCTAATAGATGATCTTCTCCATCGTTGTTCTGATTTGGGAATCAATGCCTGTAAATTTACGGGTGATGTTTCACAGAATGATAAAGAGGAACAGCTGAACGTCTTGCCTGAGTATAAAATCATCTTTTGTACTCCCGAGGTACTCGAAGAAGGAGCAGCACTCCGAAAGAAAATGGAGGAGCTGGAGCTGGAGCGTATTGTTTTCGATGAAGCGCATACAATTTCTACGTGGGGCAGTACGTTTCGCCCTGTTTACAAAGCAGTATGCAGTGAACTTGCCAAGCTTCAATGCCCTAAACTTCTTTTAAGTGCAACTATACCACTGAAAATGGAGAACAGTCTGAGAGAGCTCTTTGGGGATTTTGATGTATATAGAAACTCTATTTTCAGAGATAATTTAACATTAGAAGTAGTGGAATGTAGCTCAAAAGTATATGATGAATTGGCATCATTTATTCGAGAAAGACCTGGTCAGTGTGGTGTCGTTTATTGTGTTCTGCCTCATGATGTTGCAAAGATCCATGCTGAACTACTAAAAAGAGACATCAGTGTGGTAAAATACCATGGTCAATTATCAGAGCATGTCAAGGCCTCTAGTCAATTCAAGTGGATGTCTGGAGAGGTGAAGGTGATCGTTGCAAATTCGTCATTTGGAATGGGTATCGACAAACCTGATGTGAGATTCATCCTTCACGCACGACTACCTACAAGTGTAGATGAATATTACCAGCAGTGTGGCAGAGGAGGAAGAGATGGTTCTCCAGCCACATGTCGATTATTCTATAGCTATTCCGACAAGTCAACCCTGTATAAACTCTTTGGCAAACAAGAGGTAGAGTTTGCTTCACAGTGCACTCAAGTCAATGATTTAATTGACATATTGGAGAATCCTGTCAAGTGTAGACATGCTGAGATAATGGCGTATTTTGGAGATGTACGTGAGAGCTTTTCCTGTCAGACTGGTTGTGACAATTGTAAAAACCGTGGTCATTACCAGATTACAGATGGCACTTCTGATGGACTGAAAGTTGATCAGGCCATTGTAGAGCTAACCGGAAAGGATATTACTTGTAATGATCTGAAGTTATTCCTTGCTGGGAGCAGGCAGAAATCCATCATTGCATCTGGACTGGATGCTTATACTAACTTTGGTGTCTTTTCAAAAAGGAATTTCCCAACTGCATTGCTGGACAAGTTTTTGCATTTGCTTATCAACAACAACATCTTAGCTGAAAATATTCAGAAGAAGGGTAAAGGCTTTGCTATTTATATTACATTGGGTACTAAGGCTCATGATTTGCTAGGACTTAATACTAGTGTTATTAAGTATGATAAGGTAAAATAATGTGTGTTTGTTTTGTTTTCGTATAAAGAGTTCAAATCTGACACAAGAATTACTGAGCACATTCACATTAGGGCTTTCTAGCTAGCTACCGGTTTAGCTACCTAAGTACGATAACCCCAGTGTGAACACGTTATTTTTGTGCTAGCTGAAACATAGCTCATTATCTCCATTCACATTGGTAATTTTGACTGGAAACAGGCTAATTTCACACCATTTTGGGACATGGTTAGCTTGCTAAAACCTGGTCCTCACTAGCGACATAAGCACAAGTATCGAACAAGTAACCCTCACTAGCGACATAAGCACAAGTAACATACGGGACACCATTTATGTGACAAAAGACAAGCACTGTTAATGAGCAATGCATTACTGAGTCTGTGTATGTTGCTTGTGCTTTTGTCTCTACTAAGTCACTGAGGACCATGCAGGCTTAATGGTGTTGGTTTTTATATTTGCTTATGTCAATCACACGCTCTGAGCCGGAGGTTCACATTTCAGTTGGGTTTTGTTCGTCTTTGAAAACAGCCCAAACTTTGTTTCTACTCTTTTCATTTGAAAAGTTAGTTGTTTATAGCCACCAAAATTTCAAATAACAATGTGAACATGCAAAAAGGTTAACTAGCTTAATGTGCCTATCACCCTTATTTTTTTATTTAAAAAATCATTTCAATATGAAGTGAATAGTGTTATGTGATTTGAGCTTCGCATTTCTGAGTTATAGAGGTTTGAAATCATGACGTGCCATAATTTTCAAGTAGAGCTTTGAACTGAAATAATAAAAAATGATATGGAAGTATGCAATGAAAACTAAGAAAAGTTTCTACAGTCATTTGCACTAATGTGTTTTTGTATAATAAATGATGCCTTCCCATCCTGACATCACTTTATTTGCATTTTGAGATTACAAACAGATCACGAAGTATCAAATCCTGTGCCTTAGTAATGCACTTTATTTCACAAGGGAATACATTTATTCACCTTACATAGAATACATTTTCATGATAACAATAATAAGGGTGATAGGCACTTTAATCTTCAAACACAATGACAGATGAATAAACATGTACATGAGCTGAGCTAGCTAACTTTCGCTGTAGTAGGGGTAGTACAAGGGTGTCTAACGGTCCCCGCAAAAAGTCAAAGTCTTGCAAAATTTCAGTCAAATTTCGTGGGTCTCAAAGTCTCGTATTTTCGCAAAAAGCGTCTCGGAGCCCTGAATTTTGAAAACAAAGGAAATCGGGTAAAAAGCGTCTCGGTCTCGCAAAAATATGCCTTGTCTCGGAGTCTCGCAAAGTCTCGCCTTGACCATTCGACACCCCTAGGCCTTGTAGTCTGAACACACTAACTAATGTCAAATTGCCTTTCTAATGTGTGCCTGCCCAGGGCAGTTACAATATAAGATAAACAATAAAGTCTGTTGTGTTTAATAATAAACCTTTGAATGTCTCAAGTTATAAACAAATACACATTTTTATTGCTGTATGACTTTCAATCCCTCCCTACAATTTAGGCTTTTATGCAGGTAACTCTATATAAAAGAAGAGACATTAATGATATACATATTTAAAAGTAACTACCGGTTAGTTACAGGGCTCACAATAATTATGGAGCAATCAATATGTTATGCTAGAGGATCCTGGCTGGTTCACTTTGGAGCACTGGGCAATGCATTGCTGGATCCTCATCAAGCATAATATAGTCGAACCTGCTGATTTGCGTTAAGGATATGGTATACGTTCGCGCGGTCTCAGAACTCGAATTTGCTTTTTTTAGCTTATCAGCAAGAAAATATTACAAACTATGATTTGGTGAAAACAATTTCTGAATCCGAATTTTTCTTTCTGAGTTATGGAAGAAAATGTGCTCCGTCGAATAATATCAAGAAGCACGAAATGTGTCAACTAATTAACACTTGCTGGGCGCACTGTTGATGTCGCGCAAAAGAACGTCCGGGAATTTGAATTTCCGTACTGTTGTGATATAAAGCTCAGTTCGAGAGCAAAGCTTCTTGTCGTCTATATTAGTTTATACATTTTAGAAGTCTCGTTCGTTGGCTTCTTGAGGCTTGTAGAACCAGTTTGTTGGGAGTTTGCTGGCTCAATTAGTTTATGATGACCTCAGTGACCTCATAACGATTCTGATTGGATAAGAAGGTGTCCCAGCCGGAAAATGGCGGAAATGAGGTGTCTTTTGTTTACACAACTTTGGTATATTTTGCCGTGAAGCTCGACATAAACGTGAATTAATAGGGTATCTAGAAATGTCTAATTTCCACGAAATTTGGCAGACATCATCTTTGGTATTCGATTTCAAAAAGTGTGTCGGGGATTATTTGATTTCGCTTTAGATTTCAAGTTATTAGCGTTCATATTACATCAACTCGAAAAATATCTAACATCAAACTTCGAATGCTTGTCATTTTTTTTAGGAATCAAATATCGAAAATCCCCGACACACTTTTGGAAAACAATACCTGGTGATAGAGATTCAGCATTCAGATTCATATTTGACCGTAACTGGAGCGCTGGTAATTCGATTTTATGAACGCCTCCATTTTTTGGAATCGGGCCTTCTCTCTCAATGGGATTAAAACTTTTACGATTGTTTATTATTTCATGGTTTTCTACAGTTATTAAGCTTTACTATGATATATAGTTTTCTATAGTTTAGCCTTTTGTGTTGCGTACAGAATTTCTGAAGCACATGACACCCGCGAACGTATACCATATCCTTAATTGGAAACTTTTGGTATTTTGGAAAACTGGTCATTTATGAGAGGTGGTTGCTTACGAGAGTGGTCGCAACCAGAGGTTCAACTGTATAATGTTAAACATAACATTAAATAAGCTAGCTAATAACTTGTTATTGCATATCATTAGGGAATTTCCTTTGCAGGAAAGATTGGAATTCCTTTTCTGCTTTCTTGTCACCTTTAGCTAAAGCATTAACATACTTTTCAGCAATCTTGTCTCCTTGCTTCACTCTGGTTTCTCCCCAAGGATATTTGGTGATGATTCCTCGTTCCTTTGATGTAAACCACGCTTCTCTTATGGCAAATTTTGCAACCTTCAGTTGGTCATAAATAGAACTAGGCTTTTTGTGTTTCTTTGTGTTGTGCACATTGAAAGCTTCTCTGCTTTTGTACATTGATTTGTTCATTTCCAAAAGATTTGCACTGCATGACATCATCTCAACCATTTTGAAAGAACTTTGTGCTGAAGCAAACTGTTTGATTGGACGTACAAGAAAATCTTCCACTCACTCATCACCTGCCAACTATCTACCTTTTTGTCCATCCAGACTTACTGCTCTGTTCCTTTGGTACATTTTTCTGTATGCGAGAGGCCACTTTGCTAGGGAATTGACAATTTGTGTAAATGCTTCATCTCTATAGTTGGTCTTTCCAACCTGGGTGAATAGAGAAGGACAAAGCATCCACACCCCTTCGACTGCCATCCCATTGCCATGACGTATTGATTCCTTGTACCATCTGCTTATAGGCATCATATCATTGATGATCTGTGACTGGTATTCAAACTCTTTGTCTGACAAGCTTTGTTCTTTCAACCAAATGTCAAGCTTTCTTAGCAGTACTTTATTATGACTGGCATTTTTGTCAAAACATTCATTCAATTCTTGACTTGTTGGAAAATGGCTGGACTCTTGGAAAGCCTTAAGCATGGCAATAGACAGTCCGTCGTCATAATCGAGAAGTGCCTCCTCATTATTATTATAATTATTATCCTTGAACTTCATTTTAAAGGAAGCTGGGTTTACTGTTGGCCTCTTCATAACGTTCTCAGTGACATGCCAAAACCCACCTTGTCCAGCTATTCTTGCTATGGACTCATTGATATAGCCTCTATTATGAAAGTCTCCCCCACCTGGAGTATGACAACTGTATACATCGGGGCAACGATTTGCACAGGCTTGAATGGTGACAGTGTTCTTTTGGTCACCAACATTTATGTTTAATGCACGTGCAAAGTTCACACCTTGTGTATTCTGATCCTCCATTTCATCGGATGCCTCTTGCTCTCTCGTGTAAAACGTAGAAACACGTTCTATAATTGAAGAATCTCGGTCTATTCTTTCATTAATCAGCAATTCAAGGACTATTTCTCCTCTGACTTTAATGATTTCAGATGGTGAAATGGTAGTCCTGAAAAAATCGTCGTCCACCGAAGCCCCGATTTGAATCAAAAACTTTGCAGTATTTGCGTGTCCCTTATGCAAAGACAACGTCAAAGGTGTCTGACCGATACCGTCCATTTCATTTAAAGGAGCTCCAGAGTATACCAGGCATTGAACGAGTCGTGTATTACCTTTAAAAGCTGCCATATGCAACACGTTTCTTTCACATTGATCTCTCACGGGAAGCCAGTCGTCCCTGATTGATAAAATCCGCGCAAATAGAGATTCATCACTGGAGCACAAGCTGGTTAGATCACAAAGATTGTTAAAAACAGCCTTTGAGCGTTTGTCTAGCTCTTTGTTCACCTCCTCTCTACCTATATTCGAGACTAAAACCAGCCAAGAAGAATTTGACAAGTCGCTCATGTTTACATGTTCCACTCCAACTAACTCACGTGTAGCAATGTCACGCATTCCCGTGGGGGGAGGGGTTGATCATAAAATAAAAACAGTATATAACTGAAATAAACTAGTCGTTATATTTGTAAGTGAATGCTGCGAGTTGTAACAATTTATTGGTTATTATATATATAAATACTGTATAGGATAATAAATAATATGAAATTATTATTTATTTGGAAGAGGATCAATGGACAATAATGGGATGCCTGTGGTGACAATCCATATACATGTATTACAACTGACTCTCTTGAAAAACCTAGTGCACAACATGTCAGAATACTCTTTCGTCTAATAAATTCGAGTAACTACCACTGTGATTAGTACACTGTGATCACAGTACTCATTACTACACCACAGGTAACCCAGTTATACATATTACATGTAAAAATTAATGTTGTTGTCCTTGACACAATTAATCGAATACTTTCTCACTGCTCTATGAGGGCTACAATAATTCTGGAAAATGATTTGCTATTCAAATTCATCTCCACTGGCCAAGTCACTCTCTAGATCAAATATCGGATCTATATCTATAATGGCTTCTAAAAGCTGATCATCAGAATCTTCCTCATTTGATGGCTGCATATTATCTTCCATCCTGAGGATTTGCACATACTTATTCTGTTCCTCTTTGTGCCTATCTAATGCCTTGATAAAGGAGTATCTCTGGTAGGCTCGATCTAAATCAAATTCCTTTCCGTTATTCTTCAATGGAAGAAACTTTTCTTCTTTCTTGCATGAAAAACCAAACTCTTCTGAAAATAATTCCAAATTATTGGCAACTCCTAAAATTTTGCATTGATTTTCATGTGAAATAGGAAGTGGAAAAATTCTGCTTGGTTTATCTGACAAATCAGGGTGTTCTTCATCAACAGATGGAATATCTAATATGTAGAGAGCCTGTTTCTCCTGTTTTTGTTTCTCTGCTGCAGCCGCTTGGCACTGTAGTTCTTCGTTCGATGATGACATGATTTCTTGGCTGGACATACGGATCCCATTCAGTGACAGATTCAACTTTCTGAGGAGGTTCCTTTCTTTGAATGCTCGCCACTTGGCTTTATGTTCAGGGTTAGCCTCTGCAATTAAAAGGAGTGTAATTAACTATGCGAACAAGATCAATTTTATTGTTAGATGTAATACATCATATCATTGTATGTATTGCCAGTACCTATTTTTGTCTCAGCGTAAGTCATAGTTTTCACATCTTGCTGCTGTGTTGTTGCTGTTTTAGGGTCTTCAAAGAGGTTTTCCATGCCAGCAATGTCTGCCTCTCTCCATCCTCTTACCGTAAAGTCCCACATTTTCCCTTGTTTGACAGTGTCTTTTTGTAGCTTTGATAGGCGTAAATGGTGCAATGAAGTCCTAGCAAGCTGCATATTATCTTGGTATGTGATAACTGGACTATTTTCTTGTACACGCTTCCCAATTATTTCCTTGTAATGGGTGAGCTGCTGTTGTAGGATGTTTTTTCTGAAAGTTTTAAGAAAAAAAAAAAACACATTAATTTTCAATTTAATTGTACGTCTATAGATCTGTGTACCGAAAAGGGGTTGCATACAAATGTATAATGTTCAGGTGTTTATAAGTCTTTGTGGGGTTACACACCAAGCTAGCATGTTACAATACGTATTTATTTTTTATCCAATTATTATAATAACTATTTTATTAGCTATTCATATTGTTTATTTTTTATTAATATTAAATTAATGTTAAAGAGTTTAGATAGATTTTATGAAATTATGTCTTTTACCCTCATTTTAAATAAAGTTATTTATAATTAACAACTAGACGCTCAAACTTACAAGACAGGAAAAGACTCAGATAATCCCAGATGTTGTAGAATCTCTATCATAGAGGGACCAGCACCATAGCACATACAAAGTAACCCAAATAGAACTGGCAAATCATTACCACTTCGTTGGTCTCTTATGTCTAGCAATGATGCAAGAAGGTGAACACCAGCTTTCATTTTCATAGTGGGTGTCTTTATGGTATTTCGGCTGGCATTGGCTGTTAGTAATAACTGTTCAAGGATATTTATTATTGTTGGACATTCCTTCTTCAATTTCTCTAATACTTTGTGGAATAATAGAGGATCAAACACTTCAATCAGATCTTTGACATCTTTGTTCCTCAGTCCAAGATTAAATATTTGTTTTGCCTTAACAACTTCAGCAATAATTCTGTTTCTCTCTGATAAGGACAATAAGCCTCCAAGAAGTCTACCACTGTCACTTATTTCTTTATAAAACTGAATGACATCACCCTGTTTTTGAACTAGGTCTGAGGCTGAATGATCATAGTCGGCCAGCGGCTGTTCCACATTCACAATGTGCTGCTTTAGTTGGTCATTTTCAGTTTTCAAATTATCAATGTTCACATTCAGCTTGTCCACCAATGCATAAAGAGAACACAGCGCATCTCTCATATTAGGGGCAGGAGCTGAAGATGGTGGTTCCTCTTCACTTGTTGTACTACATCCTAGGAGATCTATCAGCAAAATGAAAAAATCAAATGAATACATGAACTGGAAATGTTAGAATGAAATATCATTCAATACTGTACATGTAGTATTGGTTAGTTTTTGAGGATATTACATGTACATGATATTACTTGTACATTGTATGTAATTGAAGTTGATATTCTATTTAAATAGCACTTAGAAAAATATTTCTCGTACTCATTAATTATTCATGAGGTAACCAGCCAATCAAATGCACAGAATAATACCATGTGATGTACTTTGAAACTAGGGAAAAAAAGATTTCCAGTTCTCTTATTGCCTTCAGGCCATTGCATGTAATAATCAATGAGTATGAGAAGTCGTTCCAAAGCCGAGAATGAGGACTGGATGGGCTTTCCAGTCCTCAGCTTCGCATCGGACTGGAAACCCTGTCTAGTCCTCATTCTCGGCTTTGGAACGACTTCTCAAAATACATATTAGATCACAGACCTGAATAAGATACTGCAAGATTATCCATCTTTGTTGATATGTCCTCCATATGTTGATCAATGTGTGGTGTACTTGTAAACACTGAAGAACCCACAACATGTAACACAAACAAATAACAATGCTTAACCTCAACGAAAATATAAAAACAAACAATATTACACTGCTATGATCAGGACATCAAAATTACCTTTTTCGGTATCTGGAAACTGTAGAGGTCCCTTGCAAATTGGTGTGGACTTTTCTGTAACAGAGTCCCCCTCTAAAGAAAATTAACTATTTAATATAACTAATAATAATATTTATGTTTATGTTTGTCCCTTTCAAAAGCGTGTAGTTTTATAGGATAAACATTGTGTGTAAAATAAAGCAAAATGAACACTGTTGGTTGGCTTGAATTGTCGCGCAATCTTTTTACTGTATTATAGTAATTCTATAATCCCCTTATTTTTGTGAATGAAAAAGCGACGGGTGGGAAGGGGGACGCTTGTTAGAGGGTGCGCACTTATTAGAGGGTTTACGGTATCTCAACTATCAGACGTACACCTACCTCTTCTTACTTTTGAAACCGGTGAAGCACTCACAGTCCCTTCTACTGGAACTGTGCAAAAAATAATAATAATATATTTACTTATTTAATAATCATTTACATGCAAATAACTACCGGTATCTAGAGTATTTTAGTATTTTTTTTAGTAAACATTTTAAAATAATAATAATAATCAATCTTACCTGTACTATAATCTGATGACTCACTGCTAAATGTAGTTGTAACATCAACCAAAGCCAGACCACTATAATAACCCCTGTCAAAACAAAAATAATATATTTAAAAAAATTAGAATATATTAAGCTTATAATTATAAATATTATATATACACATGTGCTAATCATATAATTTGTGAATTCTTGCAATGCTTTGGCTGATTCACCACTTTTCATACATGTCGGCCCACTGGTCACACAAATCACCAAATCGATAGAGATAGCAAGGTACAAATTTTAACACATTACCTTGGACGCTCAAACCAGTGATTGACCAGTGGATGGAAAGTGAAGAAATAGAAAACGAGTGTGCGTGCTATTTATAGCACGCAGGGACTGATCAGAACAGGATAGAAGTGTTAGGAGTATAGGTGTCATGCTTCTCAACACTTCTCGAGTGTTCTGATCAGTCCTCGAGTGCTCGAGTGTTTTCTATTTCTATTTTTTGTGTGCTCTCAAGCATGCGGAATACGCATCCTTTGGCCAATCAGAGTGTGCGTCATATCATAGTTTTTTAGTTATTTTGACCAATTATTTACAACAAAGTGTCTAACCCTGTATTTACAATGATTGTCATATTATTAAAACAATAAGCTTAATAATAATAATTTGAATAATATTCAAACAACTTACTCTCTTTTCTTTCCACGGCGTTTCAGTTTCGTTTTGAATATCTCTGAAACAGTCCTCAGTACCTTGGCTTTCTCAAGTCGTTTAATACTTGGCGCCTCTTTTTCTAATCTTGTGAAAAGATCCTCCACCGTTAATTCTTCTGCATCATCTAGTCGGACGTGCTTTTGTAGAATTTCGTTCAAGTCCATTTTAAACTTATTGTAAGTTGGATTCACTATTAGAAGATATAAGAAGTGAAGTTACAGAAACAGTGGAACGACACATTATAAGCTTTACAACTGTGTATTTAAGCTTACTTGCCTTTTCGTTTGGTTCCTTTCGGAGTTATAATAACATTTCTTACAGAACTACCGCTATGTGGTAGCAGTGACTTCGTAGGAGTTCTTATGGTACTTGTATTTTTATCAGTGCCAGTGTCAGTGGCATCTTTCGGTCCTTTCGATGCCTTCATTGTCTTCATTCTCACCCTAAGGTTTTCCAAATGCTCCTTCGACAAGTCAACTTCGCATTCCTTCGATTCAATGGACTCCCTCTTCGCTTTGACTTCTCGTAAAACTTTCTTGGAACTATAAATGTATCTTGGAATTTTTGAAACACGGCTGCGTACGAGACTAGAAATATCCTTGTCGACGTCCCTGTCGGTGGATTCTCCCGCCATGTTGGAATACCGTGTCAACGAGACTTACGAAATTAATGCTTTACACCACTCCCGATAAAAAAATGCCCTTACTAAAACGACTCCAGGGGACCCGGGTACATCGTCAAGTCCTGATGGGTACATCGACAAGTCCATACCATTCGATATTTGGCAGGCAACTCCTCCTCTTCTTCTCTCTCGCTCCCACTCCCCCTCGGCCTCCGGCCTCGCAGGGATCCCACTCGGCCTTCGGCCGTTCGTTCCCCGTTCCTGAGGTTGCCTGTGGAGGAGGCTAGTTTATACTATACATTTATAGATTTACTCGAAAAGGGTACTCGTGTTTACATGTACATATCAGTAAATAATGTAATTTACATTCATTAGATAGTAGTTTCACGTAAGAACGAAACTAGTTTTCGCGAAATTAGAGATATATTATGTTGTACGTGAAAAAGACTGATGAAGCTGGAAAACTTTTACTGATGTGAGAATACTATTAATAATTAATGAACTTTGGTGGAATAATAATAATAATAATAATAATCAATTTATATAGCGCTAGAATGGAATGGTGTTAGTATTTCTAAAACTTGAGACGTGTTTATAATATATCTTTAGATTTATTCGAAATTGGTTACTCGTATTTACAAGATTGTATCTCAGTGACAAACACGGCAGAAAAGAAATTAAAAAGTTGAAAATATTATGATTAATGTAACGAAGAATCAAGGACGATAATTAGAACAAGAATCAAAGTAGAATTGGAATGAATAATTATTAATATTGAAATTGTAACAATATGCATTATATAACTATTTAAACACGATCGATTGAAACGACCGTTACTGACTTGAGAAGATTCGAGGAAGGATCGAAACGTATGCAGTTTATAAAATACTAATATTAATGACAGAGAAAACCACGTTTTATTTATGAATAATTATTGGTCAAGTGACATCATTAAAGACAATTTTAAAGTCTACTTACTTTGATGGATTTAACTTTCATCAACATGATTTCTTGGTGAGTTAACATCAAAGTTTTCTTTTTCACGATAAGGCTCTTTTCAGAACGTGATGTTTACTCGATGCTTTTGACTTTTGTCTGTGTCTTTGTCAACCAGGCCCACCATCGATCGTTACGCCAAGTTAATGTGCAAGGCGTTTAGAATAATGATACTTATTTAAGTCATTTAATGACATCTCTCAACAATTAAAATGTCGGGTGGTACCGATTTCAAGAGACTCACATTGAGATGAATACTGGATGACGTAGGGCAGAAACAAAGCAAGTTGTTTCACCAGCTTGCTGGGTGCACAATCAGATGGTGATATAATATCAATGTATCAAATGGTGGTCAAATTTAAACAATGTCCTTTCATTTGGCACACTTGATTGGTTCTCGAATACCTGTGGTGCAATAGATCAGCGGTCATATGCAAGGCACATAGCAACCACATAGCAACCACATAGCAACCACATAGCAACCACATAGCAACCACATAGCAACCACATAGCAACCACATAGCAACCACATAGCAACCACACATAGCAACCACATAGCAACCACATAGCAACCACATAGCAACCACATAGCAACCACATAGCAACCACATAGCAACCACATAGCAACCACATAGCAACCACATAGCAACCACATAGCAACCACATAGCAACCACATAGCAACCACATAGCAACCACATAGCCACATAGCAACCACATAGCAACCACATAGCAACCACATAGCAACCACATAGCAACCACATAGCAACCACATAGCAACCACATAGCAACCACATAGCAACCACATAGCAACCACATAGCAACCACATAGCAACCACATAGCAACCACATAGCAACCACATAGCAACCACATAGCAACCACATAGCAACCACATAGCAACCACATAGCAACCACATAGCAACCACATAGCAACCACATAGCAACCACATAGCAACCACATAGCAACCACATAGCAACCACATAGCAACCAAAGGGAGGGTGTTTTCAGCAGAAGCAGCGGGAAATGTATTCTTCCAAAAGATACGAAAATGAAATCGTGTGACTTCGTGGTGTAGTGAACTGATGATTGACACATTGAAACAATAGACATTTGTCAATGATGTTTAACTACATGTCATTATGCAATTCTTGGTGAATTATTTTATTGCTTATTTTAATTTTACCTACAATACTTCAGTTTCGAGTTGTTTACGCGCCGCTGTACTCCTTGACAAAAGACGCGTTCACGCTGGGGCCAACCAACCCCCCCCCCCCCCCCCCCAAAAAAAAAACGGTCGACGTCATCTGTTTCTGCCACAAATGCATTTTGCATTATAGCTGTACTTGCAAAAAGTATTTTTCGACCAAATTTCGGGTATGGAGTGATATCGGCATGGAGAATATTGTGATACATTTTTGACGTAATATATCGATATTATGACGTCACTACGCATGTAGTTTTGACGATTTTAAAGATAAGGAATACATTTTAGTTATGTATTGAAAATGAAATAACAAATAATAAGAAGATGAATACCGAAAACGGATTGTTGATAGCATTATTATGGAAGGAGTAATATGTTTTTAAACTTTGACTTTTTTGAATTACGTCATACCATTTGGGAATTTCGAAATTAATAATTTCAATTATAAATTTCAATAATCATAAGATCAAATACCTTGTAAGTATGTTGTACTTGTCTATTGCAAAAATATGCGAAACATTTTGAAGCACGAGTTTCTCTTTATCGTTTCTCTTAAACAAAAAACAAAAACTTGTGACGTCATCAAATGACGTCATAATTAAATATTCCCTAATATCTTCATTCTGATACCGAAATTAAAAAATCCAAAACGATACGATCTTAGAAGCCATTTAGTAAAGTACCTTAAAATAAGAATGGATTGATTTAATGAAATAACGAAAAATTTAAACCAAGCTAAGGGGTTTGTTTTCCTATATCTTCCTATAAACGAAGTTGAGGAGAGGGGTGGTTGAGCCATTATTCAACTTCCTATAACTCAACAACTATTGATGCTACCAAGAAACGGTTTTTAGCTTTGCACTCCCCTGATATATCTGTTTCAAATTCCTACTTCAAAGTATTTGAATTCCTAAATCCAAAAATCGATAAAATATTGCAACATTCATTATGACGTCACAGTAACCCGTGCAATTAAAATGAATGCCAACACTTTTTCGCGTTCTCGTCGGTATTTGTGCATAATTTCCACTGAATTGAGGCTAAGCCTGAGCAAATGCGTCTTTTATCAAGAAGTACAGCGGTGTCTAGACAACTCGAAACTGGAGTATTTAGATACTGTACATAAATACAATATAGTGGTATAGCAATATACCAGGACTCCAAAACAGTTTAGTGGTACAATATGTTTCCAATAAACAATGAAAAAAGCATATCCGTGTCTACAAGTACAAGTTATAGGTGATAGTTTTTGAAAGTGGTATATAATGTTTTCAATACCAATGAAAAAATCATATTCTGTCTACAAGTTCAGTTCATGGTACATTGGCATACACCCGATTGAAATATCGTTGACACGTTCAAAAACATAGAACATAGAAGCGGTAAGCCACATCAAATCAAACAAAGAAATTCCCGAGGGAGACTATCGAACGGATATACGCCATGTGTCCTGCACGTTGTATGGCTGGGGACTATCAAAGTTTAGCATCATCACAATAAAAACGCTTGGGTTCATTCCAACGAAAACCAAAGCCACGAGCAGGTGATGTTTCCAT
This sequence comes from Actinostola sp. cb2023, assembly GCA_033675265.1. NCBI lineage: Eukaryota > Metazoa > Cnidaria > Anthozoa > Actiniaria > Actinostolidae > Actinostola > Actinostola sp. cb2023. The sequence goes on from JAUJYZ010000336.1 coordinate 18,844, forward strand.
AACGATTGGATACGAAATGAAAAACGACCCCCTCCATTTCCGGGATAGCGACCCCATTTGTTAACTTGCACTTTTCCCGCGCTATCTTGGGTTTTGCCCCATTTAGCACAATTCTGAGCCAGAATTGACGTGTCCTCGGGATCTTTGTCTGTCACAAAACGAGCCACAAGCGTCAGGGAAAGTAGTCTTGGCAAATGCATCGTCGGTAAAATACCGCACTACTTGCTGGCCAGCGGTGTTGTTCTTGGTCATGATGCTCACCACTCTACCCACTGATTTCTTATGACAATAGAAATGAATCTGGTGAAATCCCATCTTGTTGAGGATATCCAACATGGCGGCTCCTATAGGTACGACGTTCTGGTCATACTTATCGAAGGCGGAAATGACATCATAGGTACGATAGACCAGGTGATTAGGCAACGTTGTACTTTGCAGGACTGTTCTCTTGACAATCGTCCAGCCACCTGAAACATGGTAATGATTTTTCAGTTTGGTGCAATCATGTCAGCGTGAAAATATATAACAAAAATATATCAAGCTTTTTTGAAAACGATAAGTAAAACGGTTTAGATCAAGCGATCTCCCACTGCTGCAATATTGTGAGTAGAATTATATTAATTACATAGGCTGACACACCTCGTGCTGCGCGCAATGTTCTACCGTGTTTCTGTACCTTCTGTATGGTTATTACCTCCATCAGTGGCCATATCACAGAAACCTTGAATTTGGGTCCCTGTGTTGGGAGGGTCTAACCAATACACGCCTGTCCCCTTAGAATGACTGCTGACCAGTATATCTAAACATGACTTAGCTGGACGTGCCTTCGTACCTTTCAATGGTTCTATAGCAAAAATATAGAAAATAATAATACATTTGATAAGTTAATTATGACTATGACGCAGACCATGTGCTGCATATCATCGTGATGAATGTCTGATTGATAGAGGCTTCAGCTACATTAAATAATATTGTTAAAGGCGGTGGCAACTTTTAGTTGGGATCAAGTAACATTGGAAGGCTTTAACAACTCTGAGCTTTCCATTCATAATTCTGCGAATACAAAAATATGCATATAAAATAACTTTGTGATTCAGTGTTATCGTCAGGTGGTATTTAATTAGTAGAAGTACATGCAGGTACTTCCATGTTTTATTAGTATGGATATCTGCCGTACGACAGGGTCGGATTGTTGAACCTTCCAGCAATAAAACAGATTATAACATATCTAACATATAACGCGCGCTCTGATTGGCTAATAGAGCGTGCACCAATTCTCCATGGGTGCACGCTAATGACGTCATGGAAAATCACTTGCCAACTTTGTTGTTCAAATAGTTTCATGAACTGAAAGACGCTTCAAAGAGCGAAATGAACCTCAAAAAAGACAGGAAAACAATGCATTTAAAGGAATTACGCTTTATCTTTCTAAGAGGAAGTCAAATGTCACAGCACTGATTTCAAATATCGGAGAAAAATATGTGGAAATTCTGAAGTTTTGTTGTTTGTATAAATGTCGCTTCGTCGTTGTGATTCAACACGACTCGAGTGATGCTGCAGGGTTGACCAAAATTAATCAGTTAAAAACACTGGCTCAAAATCACCATATTATGATTCGCTACAGCTCAATGTACATGTGGCCATCGAAATGAACTGAGATTGACTCTCTACAAGCTGACTACAACACTCGTTCTTCGACTGAGTCCAAACTACACAACTGTAAGTACTGTACACAGTCACAGACGATGATTGAAGCTTGGGAAACGTGCAAACGTCGAATTCTCAACCATCTCCAAACTAGCAAATGAAAAAGGGATCTCAAAACGTCTACAAGAAATGTTAATGGAATTTCAAAGAGGATTCCATTTGTCCCATCGTTCAAAAACAACCTGCATGTTTCTTTGCCGAAAACTTGCAAATAATTTTAGCTCAAATCGCAAGTACTCAACGGTCAAGTACAACAATCAGATTTATTCAAAAGTTTTTGTAATGTATTTACTTTAAAAACTTTGTACTTATTTCGATTTCATTCAGAGTTCGAACTAGTATGAAAATGACCGAACATGTGGTGTTAATTTGCCGTTTTATAACTTATTGAGCTTTTTCTTTACGTCAGTCAGCTTATTAATATATAACTCATCGCGCGATCGGCCAAGAAAGTTAGTTTCCTAAAATAAAATAAACAAATAATTATCTAACATTTGATTGTGGCTATGTTATAAAAGGATTGGTGAACGCCTAGCGTGCATCTGTCGAGCTTTAGATGCACTGGATCGGTTGCTAAGCACTCAAGAAGCTAGAGTCGCACTCGGCTTCGCCTCGTGCGACTTTTTCGCTTCTTTCGTGCTTAGCAACCTCCCGCGTGCATCTAAAGCTCGACAGATGCACGCTAGGCGTTCACCAATCCTTTAGTAGCAAACTATATCATCACTTACTTGGTGTTCTGTTGTCCATGTTTGTCGAGTAAATACTGTTTTGTCTCTCTTTATAAATCTCTGGTAATGTCTCCTTAGTCTGTGCGTTCAGCCGCTCACATTTCTTTGTTTCCATGTGAAAGTTTATGCTCATACAATTCAAGTCGCTTTCGCATTCCAATAAACAAAGGGCATACGTCATTGTTATCAACGTTTTGAACTCTGTACCTATCAGAGCATAGCCTTCTTCTTGGTTACTTGTGATTGGCTGACAGTGTTGTGGGTAGATTTGTTTGATTTGCCAGGCAACGAAAGCAACAAACAAATGGGATTGTAAACGCTGAAGTTAAAAAAAAAAATCATTGGATATTTAAAGGACAAAATCTATACTCAACCTTTCATGAACAAGTCTAGAAATGCATATACATTTAATTTTGAGAAAATATGTATTAGAAAGAGACCAGGAAAAAAATACTGATTGTCTTAATTTCCCGCCTGAGAGAGGATAAGCCTAACTACTATAATCCGCAAAAAGATAGCGAAATAATATTTCAGGATTCTACAAATCGCAGTTTTATATCTGAAAATATCATAAACACAGCTTAAAATGTCCAAATATATTGCATTACAATGCAATGCAATGTACAATGCAATGCAATGTACAGGGCCGTACATAGCCCAAAATTCAAGAGGGGGGGGGGGGGGGGGGGGGGGGGGGGCAGTACGTATATAACGGCAACAAATTAATAAAAATAGTACTGTCACAGCAGTCAGTACTTTTTGGTATCTTTTGGTATCGCCCTGCTGGAGGGGGGGCAACTGCCCCTCCCCCCCCTGCCCCTGTGCTGTGTACGGCGCTGATGTATCAGCGATTTGAAGAGGTTTGAAAAGGTTCATACACGAACGAAACAAGTCATCGCTATTTGATCTTTGTAGTGCGTGAAATATATAAAGTTAAATAAATACTACAAAGAATATGAAGCAAACCATTCTTAGTTATGAACAATTATTAACCAAGCGACATCAATAAAGAAAAGTTTAGAGTCTACTTACTTTGATGGACTTAAACTTCAACAACATTATTTCTTGGTGGTCGAACTTTGCATCAAAGCTTTCATTTTTGAAGAATTGTTTTTTTACTCACAGCATGATATTTCTCGATGCTCTTGATTTGTGTCTGTGTCTTTGTCAACCTGCCCCACCATCGACGAATATAACAATGTTATATGCGAAATAATAAGTTACGTTGTTGTAATCAACAGCACATATTTAACGGCATACATCTGTGAAGTATAATGTTTAACCCGTTAAATAAAATATAGTAGTCAATGTGTAATAGTATGCAAGTGACAACAACATCTTGAACACAATGGAATTATAGTGTGCCAAGGTCTATTTCCGGTTTGCACTTACGTTATCGTAAACTATTTTCGGCCTTACATTGATTAGTGCACAGAAGGTCGTACAACCAAATATCATTCAAAATCATGTATCTCAATCAAAGTTTGAGTTATAAGAAGATTTGAATGCCGAGATATGAGCGATCAAATGTGCACATTGTTCCTGAGTGTGAAATGCACGAGTCCGCCACCTTGGTGTACAACGCCAGTATAGCATCATGGCGGCCAAATCACCAAGGATCAAAATATCGTTAATTTTACAAACTGAACTAAGTTTGTCAATTGAAATATTAATCAAATCAGTCCTCTGTCTTTAGATTAATACACGTGACAGAAATTGTGTGGCAGAAATTGATGTTCTCAATAAATATAAAGCCAAACGTCGAAAGCCTGTACGAAGTACGAAGTAAAAAAACGTATCATTCCAAGCAAACTGTTCCTAGTCCTTTTTCTTTTCTCGGTGACAGAAATTGACTCTCAATAAATCGAAAGCCAAACATCGAAAGCCAGTACACAAATATTTTGTGAATACTTTTCTTATGGACATAAACAAAATACAAACAAACACTTTTGTATGATATATATTTTACCTTTTACCTTTTTATGACGTCATGTGCAAACCCATAATTACACTAATATATATTTCACGGGTTAAATAACATTGATGTGTTAGTATTGCATATTATGTTCAGTTTGACACGGTTTTCTTTGTTATTCCTAGGACTTTTTCTATGACGAAAAATCCATTTTATGAAGAATAAATAGAAATATTGGATAAATACTCGAAACCATGACCTTTCAGTTTGGCTAACCCACACAACACTGCATAACAACCGATGGAACTGCTAAAAAATGATAGCAAAAAACATTGTTGTTTTAAGTCTTTTGATGAAGCTCTTTAACATTACAGTTTATATAATTGAAAAGCATATGTTTCTTGGACATTCAGGGACAATAATTTCATTAACGACCATAGGACCATTTTTCAGTGAACTGAAAATATTTGTAACCCTTTAAAAATGTTAAAAAAAACGTTTAAAAACCACCTTAATTTTTGTCAATTTTTTTTAACGTTTAAGAAACGTAGACCTCGTAAACAAGGTACACTCGTGCCCTGTATGTTGGGATTGAGCTAGTGTTCATGACATCTCCAAGCTTTGGACACAAACTGAATAATTGGGATCGCTGTGGGAGTGTTGATTTCGAAGTTTGTATATATGAGTTGGATTTTCTACAAAGCTTGTTCTTCAAATACTTGCAACAAATAAATATTGATAGTTATTTGAATGTTTGAGGCTTATTTAATGGGTTTCGGTAAATGGCATACTAAATATAAAATATTGATTATATTGTGCCCGTCAGTGTTTGGGTAAACTTCGTTGCTTTCAAATGACTTCTGGATTTGTTATCCAGGTTTGTAATGCTTTTCTTTACAATGCAACAGTTTAACTTCAAGTTTGTATAACAGTTTAAGTTCAAGTTTGTATCCCGGGGGGGGGGGGGGGGGGGGGGGGGGGGGGTTACTCCCCTATATAAGATATACTGGTATGTGCCGTCCGATAGGGTATGATGGGTTTACAGGGATAGGGTATGTTTTTTATTTACAGCGAACCAAGTATTTATCATTCTTTTTTGCATTTCTTCGAGTATTTGAATATATAGGGCAAGGGTTTTCGGGTCACGGCGGCACGTGCAAGCTACGGTTACTTGTTGGTCGACTTTGAAACGGACACGCCCATGTAGTTGGGTTACGCACGCATATTTTTCCCTGGATCGGGACCGCAAGAAGTGTACGTGAGCAACGAATGGACGAACTGATCCTGCCGGGGTTTGATGAGATGGCCTGGCGGATCGTACGACAACACCTCCTCACAGCTGCTGGAGCCTCAGTCTGAGTATCGACTAGATTTGGTCCAATGGGGTTTTCTCCCGAACGAAGAAGCGATCACTGAGATGTGGCAATTGTTTCACCAATTGGGCCATGTATCGTCGCTCAATGGAGATCGTACTCTTCCCCACATCAATAAAGGCGGTGGTCGTAGACCACGCCTGCCCATCTACGTCGGATCGGGAAAATTATGACGACGACAACGTCTCCAACTCGGAGGAAAAGTGAAATTGACGTGCATATGTTGGAAAACATTGGGAAACGCTTGGCCAAATTAAAGGATGGGTGGATTTTGTTGCGCTTGGAGCGGCCCCACGTCCCTTTAGGAATGCTCATGACGCCTGAAGAGGATGAGAGTACGACGTCGACGACGACGACGAACCACCAACGTGGCTGGTTTTGGGGGTTCCTGGCCCGTAACGGGAAGCGACGAGTAGCCAAAGCCAGTCTTAGGCGAGCGCTTCGCCGTCGACTCACAAAGAAGGCGGTCAAAAGTCTGGCCAAGAAAACCCTCAAGAAAGCTGTGTCTGCTGCGCTGTCGGGAGACGTCAGTACAAGCATTGGAACAAGTTGAAACCTCAAGAGAGAGAGAAAAAGATAAATACCAGGGAGATGAAGAAAAGAAGGATCGAACCATGGTACGGTAAGAAAAGAAGCTTGAGCTTGGTATTTTTGGCGAATCGAATCTATGACAACTCGAGATTCAGAATAGATTACCAGTAAATCCATGTGGCTCGACAAAAAGTTTGTTTACAATAAAGTAGGAATATAGTTGTTTGCTAAATAGAAACAATTATTTAATTAATGACTTTATTATATTGTCCTCAATTAACATGGGATAAAGGTGCAAGTGTGCGATTGTTATAAATACCATTGTCTGTCGAGTGCCATTTTATATGGTTGCAGTCGCACATGCTGGTCATGATAGAAGTGTTTTAGTTACACAATTGGCTATATGCACTAACGGGTTACGTGACCGGCCATCCCGATTAACCTCTATTATAATTATAATAATAATAATTATTATAATAATACAGAAAATGAACTAGAAGTTCTTGGCTGAGATGCGTGACACTTACTTTTCAGATAAAACAATGGTTACAAAATTATTTCAAGTGTCAATTGTATGTTTACAGACGTTTTGGGCATAGCCCTTCATCAGTAAAAAAAAATTATATAAAATCAATTCACTCTGGCAAGAGTAACATGTACAATACATGTACATAAAATAATATTATGTATATGGTATAGTGGTTCTAAAGTGAGTGGTTTTCATAAACCCGTGAAATACACTTTAGCGTATTTAGCACTACTTCACTCTAATTATTTTGTTTTCTATTGTGTTTATGTGACTATTACACTCTATTTAGTACACTTTGTTTCACGGGTTATTGAAAAGCACTCTATATTCTCCTCAAGTAATTATGAGTATTACAAGGAAAACTGAGGAGAGTGCTAAATTCATCGTAAATAATCGGGTTATTTTTTCACAGGACTGTGATCAATTAAATAAATCATATAAATAAATGATAATTTTGCAGGGGATGTTTTATGGAAAAATAAAGCCAATCAAACAAGACTAGCGAACGGATATACGCCATGTGTCCAGCACGTTGTATGGTTGGGGACTAACAAAGCTATCATCACAATAAAAACGTACTTTAGGTTTTTTCCAAGTACAACCAAAGCCACGAGCAGGTACTGTATCCATAGCGATTGGACACGTAACCAAACGGCCTTTCCCATGTGCCTCATATCGACTCCATTTGTTGACTTTCACTTTTCCCGCGCTATCTTTACCCCATTTAGCACAATTCTGAGCCAGAATTGACGTGTCTTCGGGAAGTCTGTCAAACGAGCCACAAGCGTCAGGGAAAGTAGTCAGGGCAAATGCATCGGTAAAATACCTAACTACTTGTTGGCCAGCCAGCGGTATTGTTCTTGGTCATGATGCTCATCACTCTACCCACTGATTTCTTATGACAATAGAAATGAATCTGGTGAAATTCCATCTTGTTGAGGATATCCAACATGGCGGCTCCTCGAGGCACGACGTTCTGGCTATTATTACTGAAGGCGGAAATGACGTCATAAGTACCATATGATGTTTTGATAGGTAACGTCTTACTTTGCAGGATTGTTCTTTTGACTGTCGTCCAGCCACCTGAATCATTGTATTGGAATATATAAGATATTAAAGGGGGACTATTACGTATATCGTTCAAAGTTTGATTTAGCTAAAACTTCACTGAAATAATCTCAAAGACCCATACAATCACTGGTTAATTTTAATCTCAAAAATTCCAATGGGAAGTAATACATTGTTATGACTCTTTAGAAGTGTCAGTGACGTCAATTACTCAACCCAAACAATCATCACGGCGTCGCTCCGTACATTTCTTCATGTTTAATGTCTTGAATTATTTTATTTCTATGAAGCTAAACGTTTGTGTGAAGGAGTTTTCTTACCTTATATGTGCTTAGGATTGATTGTTTGACTAGTTTTCTTCAGTTCAGAGCTGTTATCTGAACAAACCGTTCAAATATTTTGATCACAAAGTACAAATAAATCTATGGAGCTGAGTTTGGGTTGAGTAAGTGACGTCACTAGCACTTCTAGAGATTCATACAAATATGAATTTTAGCCAAAACAATAGAATCCAAAATGGCCGCCGTATCGGTAAAAAGGTCTATTGTGATATTGCGCGCAATGTTGTACAGTGTTTCTGTACCTTCTGCATAATTATTACCTCCATCAGTGTCCATATCACAGAAACCTTGGATTGGGGTCCCTGTGTTGGGAGGGTCTAACCAATACACGCGTGTCCCCTTAGAATGACTGCTGACCAGTATATCAAGACATGACTTTGCTGGACGTGCCTTTGTACCTTTCAAAGGAGGTGGTTCTACAACAAAAATATAGAAAATAATAATATATTTGATAAGTTAATTATGACTATGAGGCAGACCATGTGCTGCATCGTGATGGATGTCTGATTGATAGAGGTTTCAGCTGCATCAAATATATTGTTAAAGGCGGTTCAGCTATATGAAATAATGTTGTTAAAGGCGGTGGCAACTTTCAGTTGCGATCAAGTAACATTGGGAGGCTTTTTTAAACAACTCTGAGCTTTCCATTCATAATTCTGCGAATACATGCAACATTCTGTATACAAAATAACTGAGTGTTTCAGTGTTATCGTCAGGTGGTATTAGTAGCAGGACTACTTCCATGTATTATTAGTACGACAGGGTCGGGTTGTTGAACCTTCCAGCACTAAACATGGTAACAAACGATATTACAACCATTATCGTTGAAGTGCGACACTGAAAACTACAATTAATGCTGTCAGACAAACTTCAGTCTAAACTGCCATCAATCAAACTAGCTTTTCTATGATTGGGTGAAGTCTGGACACGCCCATGTTGTTTGCTCGACGTCCAGCTATTTTCAAACCCGACAAACTGTTTTGAAGGTCGCACTTCAATTATAACGGTTATAAATAATACTTACTTGGAGTTCTGTTGTCCATGTTTGGCGAGTAAATACTGTGTTGTCTCTTTTTATAAATCTCTGGTAATGTCTCCTTAGTCTGTGCGTTCAGCTCACATTTCTTTTTCACCATGTGAAAGTTTATGCTCATACAATTCAAGTCGCTTTCGCAATCCAATAAACAAAGGGCAAACGTCATCGTTATCAGCGTTTTGAACTCTGTACCAATCAGAGCAAAGCCTTCTTCTGGGTTACTTGTGATTGGCTGACAGTATTGTGGGTAGATTTGTTTGATTTGCCAGGCAACGTAGGCAACAAACAAATGGTATTGAAAACGCTGAAGTTAAACAAAAATCAATCATTGGATATTTAAAGGACACAATCTATACTCAACCTTTCATGGACACTAAGACTAGGAAAGCATATAAATTTAATTTTGAGAAAATATGTATTAGAAAGAGATCAGGAAAAAAACTACCTGATTGACTTAATTTCCTTCCCGAGAGAGGATAAGCCTAACTACACAAATCCGAAAAATAATATCCGAATAATATTTCAGGGTTCGTTCCGCTACAAATCGCAATTTTATCTCTGAACATATCATAAACACAGCTATAAATTTCCAAATATCTTTAACATTTTCCTTCGAAATTAGCGGGTTTTTTTTTTCAAATGGACTCGACTGAGTCTGTCAATTTGAACTTACAAGGTATGATGGGAGCATAGCTTATGTAGCCTCCTCCGCAGGCAACTCCTTGGGGTTTGGGGTTCCTGTGTGATGAAGAGAGGGAAATGGGGAGAGAGAAAAAGACGAAGGGGGGGAGGGGGAGAGGAAGGGGAAGGAAAAGAAAGAGGAGTTGCCTGCCATAATTGAACAACAGTTTATCACTTCGCGCATGTTTTATTGCGCATGCCAAATATACTTAGTACGGGAGGGATAAGAAAAATTCGACAGATTTCTTCAATCTCTAGAAGCCCGATGTTTTAGTAAAATCCTGGAAATTATTTTCAGTCCAGGCCATTGTTTTAGAAATAAAGGCCAACGGAAAAGCAGTGAAACTGACAGATTTTAATCGGAAGCAAAGAGAGTGCGTTTCATAAATAGAATACACTGCAAATGACAGCGTCAGGACCAAGGTCAACAACAACTAACCGACCGATCAGAGCGTGGCTTGATTCTGGCGCCTAAAATCGCCAACACTCGAGTGTTTATAGTGATAGGAAACCATAACATGAATTCGGTTCGCTTCAAATTTTTAGCACAAACATGTGTTCTTGTGCAAAACACATCAGCGACGGTGGGCGCCTTACAAATTAATGCCCACGTAACTATATAACCCGACTTATAAACAACGGGTCGGGTTAGCGTACGTTGGAGACGTGACATCATGACGAGCTTTACTCGAAAAAGTTGTCACAGTTGGAGGCATGGTATCGGGTTGTAAGCCTTTCAATCTTTGTTTGTACTGTGATAAGATGATCGACAGTTGCTAGGATTAAGTCAACAGGATTAAGTAGTAAAGTTAGCTAATGAGTCTTTCTCAATCACATTCCCGCGCATTCTAGCTACTCGACAACATATCGCTCTGTAAAATCTGCTATTTTATGGTTTATTTCCGCACGATCTTGGTTGATTTTGCCCAAATAGAGATATTCCATGTTCAAGCTATCTTTGTTGGTGTTTGAAATTGCATTTTGACACGAAAGGATTGATATATTATTTATAATTTGGCGGGAATGAATTGGCTTTTATTCTACTACAATTTTTGGCGTCTTGGAAGCAGCAGATAAACTTGGCCCGCAAGGCTGTATCTCTGTGAGTATAAAGTTTATTGTAATCTCCGGATGCTTCCTTGGGAATCTCAATTTGATTTAATTTTAGCAGCTAGAAGTTGTGTTTATTTATTACATCCAGGACCCCTGCCGGCCGATGTTCTGTGATTCAGTCGAAGGCGGAATAGAATATTTAAATATCAGCAAGGTTCAGAAGATGCATAAGTTCGTCAGCAGGTCTAGGGTATATATATTGCCCATTTGGACTGGGAGTCTTTTTGAATTTTTACGAGTATTTGAAGATCTAATCAGGCTTATAAATGATCGTAGCGGCAAAATAATAATTATTAGCTTCAAATTGGTCACGAATTTCAAATTTTAGGGTATAGATTTTCAGCCTAGTGCGTTATACCTGCGGTCTCGTAGACAGCTTGGGTAGGCCTACATTGTAGTGCGTTGTACCTGCGGTCTCGTAGACAGCTTGGGTAGGCCTAGTGCGTTATATTTTTATAACTTTATAATTACTCAGAAACTATTCCGGCCGTAGATTTGTGTACCTATTCGTTTACTCTTGATCCATTTGCACGTACATAATATAAAGAAAGGGATTAAAGTTAGTTTGCTTTGGTTACTTTGTTTGATGACAGATATAATACGGGAGTAATTTAGTCCGAAACCTTGAAGGTGTCGTAAAGTGCAATATGAAACCAGAAAATGTCAATCAAGCCCAAACTTTTACTCTACAAAGCTCGTCATGTCTCTCTCTGTTTCGCAACAGTGAAAACAAATAATAATTATAAGAACGAGAGATTAAAAACTGAGAGACGATTTTTGTACGTGGAATTTAGGTAGAAGTTGTATTAACAAGGCCGCATATAAGCGTCGAGCGCGAGCGAGTTGACCAGGCGCGTTGTGTGACAATTTTAAACCGCCGTCAGGTCACTCACACTGCGTTTTCTGATCATCTTTGAGATTTGCTGTACTTCAATTGAAAGTATTAACGAAGTCAGTATTTCAAAGGAACATTTTAAACTGAGCGACTAATTTTAAAATGCATCAGTCCGCAGTGTGAATCAACTTCTTGTTTGATTTGACTATGGCGGTTAAAAATATCTTTCACTCGGTCGCGAAAGGGATTTCACTCTCTCTATTTTGAAAGTCTTCAGAGGCAGGAACTTTAAAATAAACGTTCTAGTACCTAGTAGAGATCACGTCTTGAACCGTAAACGCACAGTGTTTGATGGTTTAACTACTAAGTATCCACTAGTGAGGTATTTTGGTCGACTAAAACTCCCAGGGGCTCCCGGGATGAATTCACATGTCCTCAAGGGTGAATTCACTCGTCCACACCATTCAATTTATGGCAGGCTACTCCTCCTCATTTTTCTTTCTGCTCTCTCGTCTCCAGTCTTCGTCTTTTGTATCCCTAGTCCTCCCTCTTCCTATTTTCTACCACAGGAATCCCAATTCCGATAAAAATTCCATTCCGATAAAGTAGCCTGCGGAGGAGGCTATAGCTATGGGCTAAGCCGCTAACCAATATTGTGTGGGGTGAAAGGGGAGGGCTGTTTAAAAAACTTCATAACTTACCCTCAAATTTCTAAAAATTGTACGTTATTGATTGGGAATTTTTTAGAGTAAATCTAAAAATCTAAATTTCTAAAAATCCCGTTAGGTTCTGAAAATCCCCCCAACAAAATCGTCCGGTTGGTTTTGCGTGTTTATAAAATGGCTGAACAATTCGTCTCAGTTAATTCTATAGGTATAATATACCCATTTCATAAAACGTTGGCAATGGTCAATCTGAATTGAATGATCTGAAACTTTTGAAAAGTCTGAAAATTCACGTTAACTTCCGCTGGACTCGTTCGAACACCAAACGTGATTCCATACTTGAGGTCGAATGAATGAATTTCGCACGTTACTAACGAAAGACTCTCAGTTTCCAATAATTTGTCTTCATCTCAGATCATCCATTTCAGATCGCCTGTTGTCAACGGTGTTTGAAATAGGTGTATACGATGAGGAGGGGTCGGAATCAGTTCCACATTGAATTTCACGAGGAAAGAAAAAAAAAGATCTCGTACGAATCGCTTCTTGAATCCCATAGCGTCCTCTATTCTTCATTTTTTTTTAAAGCTTGGTATGATTAAATTCATACAGGCTGATGACTCAAAGTTGTATTGATGGAAACAAAGTTGTTGGACCATTTTGAGTCGCTATATCGCGCGTCGCAAAAATGCCGGAATGGATCATTATTTATCTGGAATTTGCACTCATAATGCATTGTCTAACTAAGCATTTATCGGCTGAGACTAACGTTACACTGAAGAAGTTCCGAGGAAAGATCGAAACTTAGGTAGTTTGTAAAATACTAATATTAAAGCGAGAATCAAAAACTTTTTTTTTTTCTGGATATTTCTCTTGTTGAGACCGCGAAAGACTTGCTTCATATTCTTTGTAATATTTATTTAACTTTACATCTTTCACACACTACAAAGATCAAATAGCAATGACTAGTTTCGTTCCTGTATGAACCTCTTCAAATCGCTGATACAATGCAATGTACAGGGCCGTACAAGTACCTGTATAACAGCAGAAAATCAATAAAAATAGTACAGCAGTCAGTACTTTTTGGTATCTTTTTCGCCCTACTAGGGCGGGGGCAATTGCCGCCCCCCCCCCCCCCCCCCCCCTACCCCTGTGCTGTGTACGGCCCTGATGTATCAGCGATTCGAAGAGGTTCATACAGGAACGAAACTAGTCATCGCTATTTTATCTTTGTAGTGCGTGAAATATTATATAAATTCTTCGCCAGTTATGAAAAATTATTGGTCAAGCGACGTCCTCAATCAAATAAAAGTTTAAAGTCTACTTACTTTGATGGATCATGATTTCTTGGTGATCATGAACATGAAAGTTTTCTTTTTTGAATTTTGTTTTCAGAACATGACATTTCTCAATGCTCTTGACTTGTGTCTGTGTCTGTTTTCAACCTGTTTGTGTCTGTGTCTGTTTTCAACCTGTCCCATCATCGATGAATATAACAATTTTAAATTCGAAATAATAGACCTTTTGCATAAAGCCACTAATAAAATGCAGATACACACTTAGCCTCACTCTGACTCAATAAAACAATGACATCGTTGGATATATATTTTGTTTCGTTTCAGTCAGAGTGAGGCTAAGCGTGTATCTGCATATGATTAGTGGCTTTATGCAAAAGGTCTATAAGTTGTTGCAATTAGCAGCACACACTCAATGACATACACCTGTAGTATAATGTTTAACCCGTTAAAGAAAATATAATAGTTAGTGTGTAATAGACGTATGCAAGTGACAACAAAATAGCACAATGGAATTACAGTATGCCAAGGTCTATTAAGCCGCATCTACACGAGCAAATATTCCTTCGGACCAGTTTTCCTTGACTAAGGAAGACTTGCTCCTTTCGACGACAAAAACATTGCCAATTTTTCCTTGTCAAGGAAAACTTGCTCGTGTAGATGACAAAAAATTGTCGATTTTTCCTTGTTTGCACTTACGTTATCGTAACTATTCTGGACCTTACATTGATTAGTGCACAAAAGAAGCTTTCAAAGAAGCTTTCAAAGCCAAGATATGAGCGATCAAATGTGCTCATTGTTTAGTGCATGAGGAGCCCCGACCCCAAACGTTTTGTCCGAGCAGGATAGCTGTGATGTGTTTGCCTAGGGTTACTAGTTCGCAAAGCCAATTAGTCTTGGTCCAATAAGATTCGTTCTACTGACACATTTTAACAGACAATTCTTACACAACATGATAAACAATTGCGGGTCATCGACGAGTTTTGGCGCTAGAATCAAAATATAATTCTTTGTGAGCTTTATTTCCACTGTTGGGTTGTCTAAAATATGGAAAATGTCACCTGGAAATGTGGGTAAGATATTCGTCGAGTACATTCAGGTATTGCTCGTCTGACTTTGAGACAAATACGGGATTTTATGCTGCAAACGTTCTGAAACCGACACAGACTAATGTGACTAATCGCAGAGTACTCAACTTTATATTGCTAAACCCCAATGCTTTTGGGTGGCGCACCTGAAGGCAGGGTAGATTGTTCGGGTGGCACGCCTGATATTCTATGGGTAAAGCATTTAACTTGAAACACAGACTATAATACTAATCGCAGAGTACTGACATAACTCAACTTTATATTGCTAAACCCCAATGCTTTTGGGTGGCGCACCTGAAGGCAGGGTAGATTGTTCGGGTGGCACGCCTGATATTCTATGGGTAAAGCATTGAACTTGAAACACTGGCTAAAATACAAATCGCAAAGTAGGCTGACAACTCAACTTAATTTGTATTGCTAAACCGGCAATGATTTATTGTGGCGGCACGCCTGACTCGCTCGATATTCTATGGGTAGAGTATTGAACGTTTGATCAATATCAATATTATTTTAATAGAGACAAAATGTATCTTATTCACTTATTGGCCATATCTTTCTAAAATCAGTAAATATAAATCTACGACTAGTAAGTCATGTCCCAGCATGAGCCTGGCCTACACCGATGTATCGGGTACACTTCCCCGCTGTGTTAATCCACCACAAATATGCATTTTGCAAGGCTTTTTTTGCTTCGCAAAACAAAAATGTTAGGGTCGGGGCTCGTCATGTAAATATAACATTAATGTGATCCTTTGATGGCATAATGGTTGAGTTAGGCCCAATGGATCGGAGTTCATTTATGATTACAAACAAACACTTTTGCATGATGGATATTTTAGATTTTAGCTTTTTGATGACGCTATGGGCAAACCCATAATTACAGTAATATATATTTCACGGGTTAAATAAAAATGTTGTATTAGTATTGCGTATTAATATTCATTTCAGTTTGACACGGTTTTCTTTGTTATTCCTAGGGCGTTTTCTATGACAACCTTTTTTAATGAAGAATATTAATACTATTGGATAAATACACTGCATCTCAGAAATCGTACCTATATACCCACACCAAACATTACACTGTATAACTGAGGTAACTGCTAAAAATATGATAAACAAAAACATTGTTTTCATTATTTTGATGAAACTCTTTAACCCTTTGAATGCCACGGACGTATATGTTCGTATGTGAGCTACTTAGGACGTATATAAACGTCCTAGGCCTAGAAGCACTTCTACCTTGTAAGTACCGGTTGCTCGTCAATTTTGTTAACGGTCGTTGAGAAGGGTTTGGCGCCAACGAAAATACCGCTGACTTTCATCATTGGGATTTCTGCCGATCGTTCTCTAATATAATAGTCGACGGTTATCAGTCTAGATTAGTATCAATTTTGATAACGCTCTTTTGTTTTGATATTTGAGAAATCAACGCATTCATTAGCCAATCAGAAGTCAGTATCAGGCAGCAGTGATGACGGATGAAGGCGGCCAACAAATGTTTCAGTTGAATTGGGGATAATTCCGATATCAGACCGGCCAAATTTATAATTTGGTTTACTATGATGTTATTATAAAACATGGAACTGTGTTTAAAAATGAAGTATATAATTGTACACTTGATTGATAAATTTAAATTATCCTTATTATGCATCAGTCAAATCCAAGAGCGCTCATCCTCATTTGACCTCTGACTGCACAATGCTGGTTTTCTGAAAGAGAAATGTAATAATAGCATTTATTAAATTATTTTAGGAAAGCATTTGGGGGGAAGATGAATATTTAAATTACATACAGGCAACGATAAGAGATACCCGGGAATATATATGGATGCTTACAACAACTGCACGTGGCAAATAAAGGCCATGCGTACTTCTACTTATGTACTGTTCTAATAAAGCGGTAACCTGGCATAATCAATAATTCTGATAGGAAATATCGCCAATAGAATGTAATCGATATTATAACAACAGTATGGGACAGCTACTGAATCAAACTCGAGCTCCAGTCAATACCAAAGGCACTCTTATAACGCTAGTTGCTAGTCAAGTATATAAACAGCGGGCGGAGCGCGATTAAATAAGCAATGCGGTAAGTACATACATAACCTCCGCGGCCCACTCGTACGGTCCTCAGCCCAGGTTGGCACTTAGTACAAATGAAAGAAGAATATCTCCTGAATCTTCCTGGCTAAAAATCTAAGCCCAAATAAATTTTTAATGGAAGGAAGATAAGCTTTTATCTGAGAAATTGGGCTGAAATTGGCTTCAAATTAGCGATTTGAAACGCCGGCCAGCTCGGCACAGAAAATAACTCACCGTTTGCCATTATTTCACTCCATTGCTCCAAAAACCAGCCCAAGTGAAGCTTTGAATAATTATCTTTCACGTCATAGCTTTGGATTTCGCAAAGTCTTTCGGGAATATTAATAATCTAGAAAATAAAATATTTACTGCGAGAAAAACCGAGATACCCGAATTATGACGTCATAATCATTTTAGCCGAAATATTGGCGTTATCAAAATTGATACTAATCTGGACTGGTTATTGTTTACCACCCCTTATTGCAACCAGAAAACACTGAGAATGGTCAAAAGGGTGAAACTGGCTTTAAAAATGAATTAAGAGTGATACAAATATATTATATAAAGTTTTTAAGTATAGTTGATTTAAAATATAGGTTTTAGCTCGAAAATCCAAAATGGCCGCCGTCGCTCGGAAGACATAGTGTTGGCATTCAAAGGGTTAACATTATTGTAACATTTTTCATAATTGAAAAGCATATGCTTAGCATTTCCTCTTGGACATTCAGGAACAATAATCTGAGTTCAAACGACCATAGGACCATTTTTCAGTGACTGGATTGAAAATGTTAGACCTTTGTCAAATTAAAACTAGACCTTGTAAGCAAGGTACACTAGTGCCCTGTATGTTGGGTTGGAACTACTATATATGACATATCGAAGCTTTGTATACACACTGAAGAATTGGGATCCCTGTGGATGAAAATTAAGCTTCTTCCGATTAGAACTAACCCGCCACCAGCACCCAAGTCCAGGCCTTGGAGATGATCCGAGGTCAAATGCGATTGCATGCAGAACCCTGAGATGTACATGTACTAGATTGTTCTCCTGCATGTGGAATGTGGCAGGGGTATTAAGTTACCTGAACTCGTTGGCGCCCGACTTGATCGCTGAAGATGACATTCAATTGCGCGCCGATATTTTAATAATAATCCATGAATGTGCAAGCTGAGGGCAGATGCCAATTTGCATGATTCGGCGTTCTAATTTTGATATATGCTAACACTGAACTACCCCAAATGAGTAGTATTTCAAATTTCGAATAAACCAGAAACATGATTTCAAAAGACAATTTGTGGTTATTTATAAGAGTTTACCATGCAGTTAATTCCCTACCCCTCCCTCCTAAAACTCCTGTTTGTTTTTACTCAAAAAGACCAATATCAAAGTTGTCAAACTTGTTTTATCATTCTCAGACACTTGTAATCTGAAAAACTTCGAAAATCATTTCGAAAGAATATATTTTGTGGGATATTACATTTTTATGATGTGGGAACCCTGTGGTGTGGCATGAAAATATTTAATTCATATTTTGGGATGTTTCTTCTATGGGATTTTGTGGGATTTTCAATATGTTACTTAGGTCACTCCTCTCTGTCGTTTAGAAGTAAAATTATTTCTGTTGCAATTTGTTTGACCTTAAACAACAGCTTGGCTGTTTTTTTCATGGTGCGGGAACCCTGTGGTAAAACATCAATATCTTTAATTCCAATTTTCGAGATGTTCCACCGAAGGGATTTTTTGGGATTTTTAGTATGTTACTTAGGTCACCTCTCTTGATATCTTAACAGTGAAAAACATTCTATTGCAATTAGTTTGATCTCAAACCACAGATTGACTGGACTACAGCCCATTGAAACCGAGAAGCTGCCAGCCGTATCTAGTACTAGTAGAGTGATCTCGAGACGAAGACGATGTAATATTTGATGGCATAGAACCTACTTACTCAAAAGCCGAAAAGCAACGAAGCAGACTGGAAGATTTGATGGACAGATTAGCAGGAAAGGAGAGTCTCGGCAACTGGTAAGCTAGTGATTTGGAAATGGTTTGTTTGTTTTTAGTAATACACAAATGTCACTACAAACCTGGACAAACCACGCTATTGAAAAACAAATGCTCTTGAATTAGCTTTTAAAATACTTTTCGAAGCGAAATGTTCCTCAATCAAACAAAAAATGTGACTCAATGCATCGTAAACAGACTAAACAGTGATCTAGGGAAACCGATCTACAGGTATCATTTATGCCGGCAACTCGATAAGCTAAATAAAAAATTGTGATCGCATTTTCTTCTGCATTGTCAGCCAATAGGGTACTACGGTACGCTGAAATACCACTGCTACTATATCGATCAATCAATTATATATAGCCTGTATAATACTGCAATATTAGTAATCTCAGCTATACTATAAGACCTTTATTAATGATCAACATCTATTTCGCAGATTTATTTTACTTATCATTGAATAATGATAACCGATACTGTTTTTTATTATATCAGTAGAATATAATTTCTAAAAAACTCCATGAATGAGTGTTATTGGGCAATGCATTGAGGCCCTAACTACCAAGTTAGTACTGGAAGAAGTGCAGACTCCAACAGATTGAAAAACTCAACATTTTCAATTGAACCCAACAACATCAATAGTGACTGTTGGTGCAGTGTGTATGTGTTGTCTGTTTGTTGGTAAATGTACAGCTGGTATGTCTAGAATGTCCAACAAGTTACTTGTCATGTGTGTGGCAATGGAGAGCTTAAAGTCTGCAGGTGTGTGTACTGTATGTATGTTGTGAAAATTATCAATGAGATTGATGATATGCTTTCCTTGCTGAAAAAATAAGCAACAAAATAATCTACGCAACTTATTTTAATCAGTTATGTAGGTTCAATGGGCCATGGGCATTCCCCTGAACACTAGTTGTTAGTACATGTATTATGATTCAATAGGGTACATTGTACATGTATATTGTAAGCACAGTTGTGTATTGAAGTGGTGAATCATTCAAAGGGTAAAAGCATCATAAGTGTTCAAGCTCACTTTATGTGCTACACATATTTGTCATTTACTTCCACTGAAGATCTGATCTTAGCATTGAAGGTATACAACATAGTTTTCAGACACTTTCATAACATGGCGACCATGTGTTCTTGTAGCTGTAAGTTTACAAAAATGAACATATGAATGAACAGGTTGCACGTACATGTAAGATAATGATTAGTGTATGATTGTTTTAGTTACTACATGTATGTAATGTACAATGTAGTAAAGGTAATGATTAGTGTATGATTGTTTTAGTTACTACATGTATGTAATGTACAATGTAGTAAAGATAATGATTAGTGTATGATTGTTTTAGTTACTACATGTATGTAATGTACAATGTAGTAAAGATAATGATTAGTGTATGATTGTTTTAGTTACTACATGTATGTAATGTACAATGTAGTAAAGATAATGATTAGTGTATGATTGTTTTAGTTACTACATGTATGTAATGTACAATGTAGTAAAGATAATGATTAGTGTATGATTGTTTTAGTTACTACATATATGTGTGTAATTGCTTGTTTATCTGTATACAATATAGTTATTCTGGGTAGCTATTACAAAAATTATAAATAATATAATTTATATTATATATTGTATGACATAGGCAATAAGTCTTACGACAAAAGATAGTTATATTTATATTATTGATGGTAATAAAGAATGTTGTTGTTCATGATGATGTATATCTGTGCTAAAGCCCAATACAGGCCCAGTGTTAAGTCCAGTTCTTGTCGGACCATGTTGGTTTAAGAAGAGCCCAATGTCCTTTTGCATGGTAGATGTTTTTTGTGATCTGTTTATAATATAATTTGTAAGTTAATAATATATTAATTAATGCTAATACAAATATTTTTTTATACTTGAATCCACAAAACCATGGTCGTCATAAGGTACCATTACCTGAAATATGAAATAATAATAATAATAATAATAATAATAATAATTATTATTATTATTATTATAAATATAGAAAGAAAGGAGAAAATAGAGTGCAAAATACAACATAAACATTCTGTTCTGTTTTACACAGGACTGTTGTTAAATAAATAATATAAATCAAAAGTTTTGAATTTCTGAAAAAGAAAATTCAAAATTATTAATACTAGCGAACGGATATACGCCATATGTCCTGCGCGTTGTATGGTTGGGGACTATCAAAGTTATCATCACAATAACAACGCTTGGGGCTATCTCCATGACAACCAAAGCCACGCGTACTAGTAGGTGAGGATTCCAAAACGAATGGATACGAAACCAAACGACCATATTTATTATACGAATAGCGACCCCATTTGTTGGCTTGCGCTTTTCCCGCGCTATCTTGGCCCCAATCTGCACAATTCTGAGTCAGAATTGATGTGTCATCGGGAAGTCTGTCAAACGAGCCACAAGCGTCAGGGAAAGTAGCCAGGGCAAATGCATCGTCAGTAAAAAAACGCACTACTTGCTGGCCAGCGGTGTTGTTCTTGGTCACGATGCTCACCACTTTACCCACTGATTTCTTATGACAATAGAAATTAATCTGTTTGAATGTTATCTTTCTGTGGATATCCAACATGGCGAGTCCTACAGGTACGACGTTCTGGTCATATTTATCGAAGGCGGAAATGACGTCATACGTTTTATAGAACTTTATGTCAGGTAACGTCTGGCTTTGCAGGATTGTTCGTTTGACTATCGTCCAGCCTCCTGAAAAATGTATTGATTTATTTCAGTTGTGTGGCATCATTTCAGCGTGGAAATATATAATACAGAATATAACACTTTTAAAACGACAATAATAATGGTTTTGATCACGTGATTATTCGTCATCAGGAAATGTTACATATATATTTTTAGATGTTTTAATATATTAAATGAAACATTGATTATACAATATTTTCTCGTGGAAGAAGGAGAGCATCCCACTTGTCACTTGTATTTTCTTTGTACACACTTTCGCCTAAAGTGATCATGAATCGTGGGATATTCAAAAGTATACCACTCAAGATCATTATATAACCATATATGCCAAAGTTCTTTTGTCCTTATATGGTAAAATGACGCACGAGTGAAATAATAATTTGCATATCCCACTTCTGCAATATTTTGAGAAGGAAATTGTAGAGGCCGACACACCTCGATCATGTTGCAGACAATATTGCACGCAATGTTGTACCGTGCTTCTGTATCTTCTTTATGATTATTAATTACCTCCATCTGTGTCCATATCACAGAAACCTTGAATTGGCTTTCCTGTGTTGGGAGGGTCTAACCAATACACGCGTGTCCCTTTAGAATGACTGCTGACCAGTATATCAAGACATGATTTAGCTGGACGTGCCTTCGTACCTTTCAATGGTTCTACAACAACAAAATATATACAATAAGAAGAGTACAATTGATATCTACCGTACGATTGGTTTGGTTTTTCAGCCTTGCAGCATTAAAAATAGTAACAAACGATATTGACACTTACTTGGAGTTCTGTTGTCCATGTTTGTCGAGTAAATACTGCTTTTTCTCTGTTTATAAATCTCTGGTAATGTCTCCTTATTCTGTGCGTTCAGCTCACATTTCTTTGTTACCATGTGAAAGTTTATGCTCATACAATTCAAGTGGTTGTTGCATTCCAAAAAACAAAGGGCATACGTCATTGTTACCAGCGTTTTGAACTCTGTACCATTCAGAGCATAGCCATGTTCTTCCCGACTGGTAATTGGCTTGCAATATTCTGGGTAGATGTTTTTGATTTCCAAGAACACAGAAACAACAAACAAATGGTATTGAAAACCCTGAAATTAAAAACTGAATCAATTACTGATTTGAAATTAATCCCTGGATATTTTAAGTACATTTATGGTACAAATAAATAAATAAACTTGAAACTTGAAATTAAAATACAATTACCACATTGAGCACGTTGGATTCCTGAAGCATTCTGGGAAACTACGAAAAGGTGCATACATAAACAAATTCAAGCAGGAATTAAAGGGGAACTGAAGACAAAGTTTATTTTCTCAAGAAAGTTAGATATGTCTAATATTAGCATTACTTGAGTATTATTTTTTGCAAATCTTTCTTAGATATCAACATAATTTACGTTCGATATGATATATCATCCGCCATTTTGCCGTTTTACCGTCGGCTCAAATATTTTTGTTTGTGACGTCGTTTATGGGGAATAGTAAAATCCGCTCACCACATTATCTCGGGTACAAGAAAATACAATGCACTTATAATTACTATACATTGTGACTGCACTTTCCATTGCGATAGATGACGTTAGATTTTAACACGTAATTTTTTAAGTTCCGATATTCTGAAGTAGACTTTTTGGCAAAATTTGTCATAAACACACTATTTTTTACCGATGTGATGGCAGGAATTTCTGAAATTCCTTCATATTTCTACCAAAGTTTCCAAAGTCAGAAAGAACAGCAAGTATTAGAATAAATCTCACCAAACACATACAAATAGGTCAATGTTTTATTTCAAACTATTGGGTTCTTTTCTTACCAAATTACAAAGAATGTCAACAATCAGAGAGTTTATGACATAAATGTACCAATGGTCAATGGCAAATTTCTCATTGATTTTCTATAACTTTTACTACAATATAAAAACTGGTTAAATTGATTTTAAATATGTTGTTATAAAACCTGTGGTACATTGTTGATGTGAAGAATACTTTCTACACCATACAAAGCCCAAAATGTGTTCGGAAATTTCCGAACACATTTTCTAAAATACCTGGTAAAATAGTAAAACTGAGTGGCCGAAGCCCGAAATGTGTTCGGAAATTCCGAACACATTTTCAAAAATACCTGGTAAAATAGTAAAACTGAGTGGCCGAAGCCCAAAATGTGTTCGGAAATTTCCGAACACATTTTCAAAAATACATGGTAAAATAGTAAACCTGAGTGGCCGAAGCCCAAAATGTGTTCGGAAATTTCCGAACACATTTTCAAAAATACATGGTAAAATAGTAAAACTGAGTGTCCGAAGCCCAAAATGTGTTCGGAAATTTCTGAGCACATTTGCTATTATACATGTATATGGTAAAATTCTAAAACTCAATGGCCGAAGCAAGACTACAATCTTGGACAAGATGTGTTGACGCATTTCAAATTCAGCAATATATTTTCATAGATGAGCAATTAAAATATATTTTCTTCAAATAGATAGTAATTTAACACCCCCTCCCCCCCCCCCCCCCGATTAAAGTTGATAGTAAGTGGCAGCACTGGTTACTGCACATTTTTACGGTCCTACCAACATTGTTTGTGGGGGGAGGGGGAGGGGAACTAGGTGTAATTGATTTTGATTGCGGGATTTTCAAAATGCGTCAACTATTATGTCCAAGATTGTAGATACATAAAAATACTACTAAGGTATAAATAAAAAAATATCAATACTGCACAATCATATATTTTGTACAGACTGTTCTCTTAGCTACCTGTACATGTAGCTAGCTATAGCTTCATCCATTTGTCCAGCACCATGATTGTGTTAGATTTGTTCATGCTTCACTCTATTGAAGAAAAACATACAAAAATGTTTAAATATGAAATCAAAATTGCTAAAACTATACACCTATTCCAAATATTGTTGTCCGGGCCGAAAGCAACAAGCACTGACGACCACAAAGGACTTGGGGAATCTCCTAATTAATATATTGATCCGTGGTAATTGAGAAGTTATCCCTACGAGCGTTGAATAGCAATCATTTGGAGCTGTTCGGCGATTTGAAAATGCATGTTGTCAATATGTCTACAGATAAATAAATGAATAAGGAGAAAGTCCCATTGCCCTTTGCGGTCGTCAGCTTCTTGCTTGTTGCTTTCAGCGGGGAGAACGATTTTTGGAATAGGTGTATATATATATACACATGTAATATACTGAATAACCTCTATGAAATACACTCATGTAAATGTACATCATACACAACAACTGAAATAATCAGTTTAGATGATACATGTATGGTTTCTTTCCTTTTTTAACCCTACAATGCTACATGCAGGTAATAAATCAGTTCAAATCTCTGAAGAACATAGATTTACATCTACTTTATTACTCTTCAACACGTGCACTTATGTATCAAGAAGATATCTCACATGTAAAATAAATAAGCTTATATATATAAATATATATAAGATGGGATGGGATAAAAAGGAGCCTCTGTCTGATCTACTCATCTTGCAGGGTAAACTCTTATAACCACTCATCTGACCTGTTTCAAATTAATAAACAGGCTTATTTACTGTTTTCTAAGAGTGAGTGTCTGAGAAAACCGGGCAGTGCCAAAATATGGGGGTCGGCCGATTCCCTCCCTATTTAGTACATTTATAACCTATCGAGATTGATTATAAATGGTGGTATTTACCGATTCGCCTGGCTGTTTACTTCCGTTTGGGAGCCGCTCGCGTTTGAAATAAAATAGAAGCCAATTGTAACTTTTCATATCCTTAAAGTCGACCATAAGATCTTCCCAAAACGTTTTTTATATTCGAAATCGACTGCCGCACTTTTGAGAAAAGTCATTTTTAAAATGGTCAAAATTGCAACCACGATCGGTATCGTTTCGAACACAAAGTTCGGCTCGATTTATTTCAATGAATATTTGATCAAATAAACAGTACTAGCCGTTTATTGCTTCTTCTAAAAGTGAAAAGGTATTACCGAAAGCAAGATATGATTACCGTGAATAGAAGTTATTTTAATAAAGAAGATAAGAAATAAAGTTATTTTAGTTCATTAAATATGCTTCAAAATTTCAAATTTGTGAATGAAATTTGGCCAAAAACAGAGGGGGGTGGTCAAACTCGGAAGTAAAAATCCAGGCGAATCGGTAAATACCACCATTCATAATCAATCTCGATAGGTTATAAATGTACTAAATAGGGAGGGAATCGGCCGACCCCCATCTTTTGGCACTGCCTGGTTTTCTCAGACACTCACTCTTAATAGCAAAGTATTAAACAAAGCATTGGTTTGTAATTTGTTTGTAATCTAAGCATTCTTTGATCTGGATTACTGTATGTCAGGCCGTTTGGCTTGTGGTATTTATTGATTATTATTTGAAGAGTGCTTTTTGAATCATTTAATGAATGGCTACCCTGGTTCCAGAGGGTCGTGAAAGTTCTTACCGCCGATTCTGATGAAACGCGACCACCTAGACTTTGAGGATTGAGTTTGTACATTGCTTTAGGCGGAATTACGGAATGTAGATTAAGCTCTAACGAGCTAGAATAACTTTCATGTTGGTTTGGTCTGGTTGGAAATGGCTAATAAACGATACAATTGAATTATCGAGCGAAAACTATTCATACTTCGATGATTCACATGTGATTGACGTCCACCTAATACAAAGCACAAACCATCAAATCAAAGTCTAGGTGGTCGCGTTTCATCGGAATCGGCGGTAAAACCTCTGGCACACAGGGTAATGAATGGCTTCATTCATTCCTATATCGATCGAATCTTACCTTGTGAAAGCAGCACGCTGATTTCTTGAATCCCGCATGTTTGTCAAGAAATAACACTCTGCCACACATGTCAATTGGTCCATGTCGTTCTCCAGGGATTTAGTAGAAGAAAAGAGTGGTTATTCGGCTGACAGTTTCCACTGCACGTTTTATGTTCGTTGCCCAACCGAAGAATGACAAAATGGCGCTCACAAGAATTCAAAACCGTGTTCTAAGCCAATCAGAGTGAAGCGCTGCAGGGGATATATTCCAAATATGGAGCTAGTCGTGCAACGCCTGACTGTTTTTAGTTAGTTTCGTGTCCGCCATGTTGTTGACGGTTTGTTCTGTGCTTTTTCCTTTCGGGTAATTCGTCGTATTTACTGGCGATAAGAATACAACGAACTACAGCAGAGGTCTCAAAGCTAACCAGCCTGCACAACAGTTGGAAAACGAGCAGACAAATCGTACAATGAACCCAGGAAAGTGTATTAGAACTGATGATAAAGCAGACTGATGACAAGCTGAAATTTTCCAAGTTGTAAACTTTAATACTCCTTCCTGATGTCGATGGACGAGATGATACGTACATGCCAGATACAAAAGCCCATAACGGTAATGAAATACCATTCATGTAGCCATCCTTACAAATAAGTCACAAGTGTGCTGGTTGTGCTTCCCCCAGTTTCCTTCCCCCACTACCAATAATAAAGGGATCGACATATTCGAATTGCCCCGCTAACGTCCAACGGACGTTGTTGTGTATATAAATATAAACAAGACGCTCAATGAGCGTACACTCGGGCATTATGACAAGGACAATGTCAGTTGCGTGACGAGGGACCTGACAATGACTGACAGTTGCGTGACGAGGGAGACTCATAGATAAAGATATCCGATTCGTACGTTCCTAGCACGTACTTGGAACGTCCAGTTGAGTTCGATATACGCTCGGAAACTATTTGACACGTTTGAGCGAATCATACTTTCGGATTTAGTTCGATAGGCGTTCGGAAACTATTCGACCCGTTTGTGGCGAACATGAATATGCAACCTCAAGTGACCTCAAGTACGTTTAAAGACGTACCACATACGTACCTCGAAGAGTCGGAGATCTTTATCGATGCTCACCGACACAAATAGTCTCCCTCGTCACGCAACTGTCATTGTCATAATGCCCGACTATACGTTCATTGAGCGTCTTCTTCTGTAATAGATCCCTCCTGAAAATCTAAGGACGTTTTGATTTCGATTGTATTTTTGCCGTTCACTGACCTGTTTTGAGCGTGGAAAAACCGTGAAAAAAGCGCTACGCGGCGGTTCTAAAACAAGAGCGAACTATTTGGCCCGTTTGAGCATAGAACAAGTATATAAATAGGCTATTAAAACTACTTTGGCACGATCCCAAATTTCGTACATTGACCTTGCTCGCCTTTGCTTTGATGAAGTTTTGAAGTACGATTTCTACGATTTCTTTTCCTTCTGAATTTTTCAAACGTCGAATCAAATAAACATCCATCATTATATATCTGAGAAATGTGTTTCGTTTTACTGTCGGATACTTTTTAAACGTTTTTTTCACGGCGCGTGACGACAGTCAGGCAGCAAGCAAAGCGAGATTAGCTATCAAAACAAAATCTACTGGAAAATCAAACCCTCGCTCTCTAGCTTCAGAGACATAATAATATAACATCCAGACGATTCAGACTATATATGATCTGGCGAAGCTCGACGAAGCTGCTAACGGGTTTTTAACGGCATGGCCTATAAAAAAAACTTTGCAAACGTGGAATGAAATAAACATCCATCATGAGTTACTGAAAATAGCTCGACTGGCTCGACTGTTTGCATGACTTCTGTACATATAGCTTTTTGTCAATAGATGTACGGTTACATCGCTGGTCGTGAGTTTAATTATAAATACTCAAGGACATAGCTGTACACGTACTATTACAATTAGTAACAAACATGACAACATAGCGATGCATGCGTGTATCATCAACTCACTTCGATTCGTTCTAAGTTCTGAAGATCTATAAACCCTTTGCAGTACTAGTAATGGATTGATAAATCCATATCTCTATGAATTATTGTGGTTATTTTGAAAACAATACAACATACCAGCTGTAACCTTCCTCCCGAACTGCTAACAAGGTTTGTGAAGAAATCATGTTGTTTACGGAGCCTTTGGTGATTATGGATGATTCGGTAGAACATGCTTTCTTTGTAAAATCGATTTCACAAACTCAGCGAATCATATGACAATAGTTTATTTGGTGCCATTAATATATATATGCCAAATACAAATATAAGCTTAAATAAACTAGACATCGCAGCGTGACTCGGCGAACAATCATGCACAATATTTCCTGCCGATTCTGGGCATTCAAATCAGTGATTTACTTATACAATAATTTCAAAATTCAACAAAATAAAGATCTATCAGTGTTATAAGCTTACCACAACACACAATGCAATTACAGCGGTACAAAGTATAGCAGACATTTGACTTCGTTTAGATGCGTGACGACAGTCAGGCAGCAAGCAAAGCGAGATTAGCTATCAAAACAAAATCTACTGGAAAATCAAACCCTCGCTCTCTAGCTTCAGAGACATAATAATATAACATCCAGACGATTCAGACTATGATCTGGCGAATCCGGCTCGCATGGCAAAACTCGAGAAGGTCACATACTTCACATTGTGTGTACCGATATGATCAAATACTTCGCATTCTGTGGCCTAACAAAAAAAATAATAATAATAAAAAGAAAGCCCATTTTATAACTCGGGCTTCCTTCGGAAGGGCCCGAGTAATAAGCTTACATGCATCTATTAGTTTTCCTTCCATAATATACATACATGTATATACAATTTTTAGTATTACTGTTATCAGTTATTATTATGATGTTACAAATGTATGACTAATAGTCAAAACAAAAGAAAACAATGGAATTACAGTTTATTAATATCTACATGGCTAATATCTGTTTCACAGCTTAGTGCCATCACTCTATATTGTGTATATAGCTTATTGCATAATCGTTGTCGGGTTGAAAATCATGAAAGCTATGACCAAAAGGAATTCTGGGAAATTAACACTCTCAAATAACCCCGTCAAATGATCGACATTTTTATCCAGACTTGTAGGATCTTAGTTAAATAGCTCGATCCAAATAGCTCATATACCTTCAAAACTATGAGAACATTGAATTTATCTGTATGTAATGTGGGTCATGAACTGATTTCCCATCCATTCTTGCGGTCTCAGCTTCTATGATTTATGATTTTCAACCGGACAACGATTATGCAATTAACTATATATATTGAAGAAATAGAAAACGAGGCAGCATGCTCTATCGAGTTATCTATAGAAGCACGCAGGAATTGGAAGAAGACGAGAGAAGTGTTAGGAGATACGCCTCGTACTTCTCTCGCTTCTCTCGTCTTCTTTCAATTCCCAAGTGCTTCTATAACTCGATAGAGCACAACTGCCGCGTTTTCTATTTTGTTTATAAAGTACAAGTATGATTTTAAAGCAAGTTTTTAATTGTGTTCGTTGCAAAAATGTTTGAATATCTCTGCGCGCGTGCACTCTGCGCATCCTCTCACAGAGCATGCACATTATGCATCCTTTGGCCAATCAGAGCTCACGTTATATCATACATGTACTTATTTTATAATTAAATAATAGAAGGTGAAAATACTTGAAAGCTGCTAGTGGATGCACGAGCGGAATACGAGTGCATTCAGCTGCTTTCAAGACCTCAGAAGTGTATTATTTTTGTATAGAAGCACAGAGTCATCTTCTATTCGCTTTATAATATAAAACTAGTTTTAAACTCTGTCAGGCTTTCTGCTTTGTTTTCGCTGCGCCGTGCATCTATACAAAAATAATGCACGCTCAGCAACCAATCAAATCGCGCGTTCTTGGGAGGTACATGTACACATACACATATAGTTTATATTACATGTATAAATTAGTATACCATGTATTTTACATGCCATGGTTCACTTTGCCTAAGTTTTTACAATTTTGATTTCATATTTAAACACTTTTGCATGTTTTTCTTCAATAGAGTGAAACATGAACAAATCTAACAAATCATGGTGCTGGACAAATGGATGAAGCTATAGCTAGCTACATGTAGCTAAGAGAACAGTCTGTACAAAATATATATGTGCAGTATTGATACATTTTATTTATACCTTATTAGTATTTTTATGTATCTAGTCTTGCTTCGGCCATTGAGTTTTAGAATTTTAGCATAATAATTTAATAACCATACATGTATAATAGAACATGTGCTCGGAAATTTCCGAACACATTTTGGGCTTCGACCACTCAGTTTTACTATTTTACCATGTATTTTAGAAAATGTGTTCGGAAATTTCCGAACACATTTTGGGCTTCGACCAGAGAAAAATTATGGAATTTATCACCAATTTACCAGGATAAAGAAATATAACAAAGATTGTAATTTGTATACCACTGTATGTTTACTGGTAAAATATACTAATATGTTTTGTAAAAATAACTGCTTTCAAATAAAATTGAAATATATCCAAAATATTTTATTGTGGTAACAGTTATGTGCAAATGAGCAGGGGCGGATCCAGTTTTTTTTAAACAGGGGGTTGTGTTATCTGAGCGGCGAAGCCGCGAACTGCTAGGGGGGTGTGGGGGCATGCCCCCCCAGAAATTTTTGAAATCTACAAGCTCTGAAATGCAATTTTAGAGATCTGGAGTTGTTTTATTACAGTAACACAACAAAACTCAATGTTCAGTAAAATTGTGAGTTTATTGGACATCCAACAAAGATGCTTGGAATGAGTCTTCCTGGGTGAGCTTAGTGTGTAAAACTAAGTTTCGAAAAGCGAAGACATATAAAAAGCACCTTCAAGTTAGTAAACAATTTCAGTTCGTACGCATCAGCGCTGTGCACGTGTTCCACTTGTGACGTCACATCACGTGACTTTACGAAAACAACCCGAACATTCGAATCACTTTTTCGCGGATTTTTTCGAGTTAGAGATAACTTTTGGCAACATTTTCTCGATTTCAACAACAAGTACAGTCTTTAAATTTGTTTTGGGTGTTTTTCCGGATTTGTTAAATCATTTTCAAAAAAAAATCATATTTACGTGAGACCTTGCCTTGAACTTTTGCCGCTAAAAAAGGCAGGTTCTTTCAGTAGTTATCAGTCAAACCGCCCTCGAAGTTGAACGGTCGTGCAAATAGTATGAATTAATTATATTATTCTTACGAGGGAGAGAGCTGAAAGGCAAGAGGGACCTACGGACAGACATACTGACATATACAAGTATTTAAAAAATATCCATAGGGGGGGGTTGCAACCCCCAGAACCCTCCCCCTGGATCCGCCCCTGATGAGTGATTGTTTACCAATTTCTCAAAAAATGGCAAATTTCAATGTTGCATACCCTGATATTTACCATATTTTCTCTACTTCAGAATATCGGTACTTAAAAAATTACATGTTAGTAATACAATAGCCAAAGTTCTATAGTAGTCGGGGCTTGTTTGCATTTACAAATATTTTAATTTATCAGACTTGTAAGTTCTTCTTTGAGAACATAATAATTCGAGTGAAGTACGTTTGGTGTCAAACGTTCGGCTTACTTTCCTACCTCATTTGAACCCTCATTTGGTATTCCAGAGCTAGGAGAGTGTCTAGCGATCTCATAATCTGTGTAATAACCGTATTCTATCTTCCCAGTAAACCAAAATTTATAAGTTTCTCGCCTGAATACGTTGGTTATCAACCACTACCTTACCGGCGGCTGCCATGAGAGAAGCCATTGTTCTCACCGATTAAAGAAAAAAAAACGTATAAACTTGGACTTCAAACCAAAAACAACTACTAATTGTTTTAGTAGAAACTGACGAGGTAAGAAGGAAATTGATCGAGCCGAAATAACCAGTTCATATTTTTGTTGTCAATATTTGGACCTGTCGGTTGTTACGTGATTTCGGTTCGAACAATTTTCTTCTTACCTCGTCAGAACATTACCTTAAAAGGCCATTCACGAGGTTAAAAAAATCGTACGAGGAAATAAATAACGCTTGGCAGCAGATTTAGTGAAAATAGTGTCATTTGAATATCAGCTGGCTTTCACAAACGCGGCTTACAATGATAATTTTGAATACACCGTCCAAAATCAGAATAGTTGAATAAGTATTTGTGTTAAGCACAATAAAATCCAAGCATTAATATCGACGCGGAGCGAGCGAGTTAAAAATACCGACGGCAAACCGGTCATTCATTATCAGGGGGGCCACCTTTTAACTTAAAAGTTGGTAACACTGAACGACATTTTCGTAATACAAACTGAAGATTGGACTGAACTAACTATTACTATATTTTTGGGTCCTACAGAAGACTCTTGTATTATTTGACAAGACAAATACAAATACAAATACAAATACAAATACAAATACAAGTACAAATACAAATACAAATACAAATACAAATACAAGTTTAAATTCATAAATATATATTTTCTTCCCGCACTTGCCAAATTAAAGCTGACATTACAACAAACTGTCGAGAAAGAAACAACCACAACAATCTCGATGGTGTATTTCATGACGCGAGATACCTAAACTCGAGGTAAAATTCAAGCTCCAATTAGCATTTTCGGGTGTGTCTCGAAATTTTCATTTATCTGGAAAATAAAAAGCTATTTAGCCAAATTAACTATATGGCGATTCTAATCACATGCTACCCTATCTAACTTGAACATATGAGCGAAATCCATTTTTCAGGGTTTGCCGCGAAAATTCGATTTTGTTTGATTTTTAGTGACGGGGGCTCTTAAGGGTCTCTTAAGAAAAACCACACAGACCAGCTTCTATTAGAGAAGTCATCCCCTAACAGAACTACGAAAGTCGTACTACGTTGCGATACTGGCCTTTCAATATTGAGAGGAGAACAAAATACTCGAAAATAGGATATTTTACCGACATGATGAAGATGAAGACTTTATTTCAAGAGGGTAAACACATAAAAGTGAAATACACTTATAAACTTGTGGCCCTCACTAAACTTAATAAACACACGCTCGATACTGAGACTGCCGACACTGGCGGCTAACTACGATGTAACACGCCGACACACGGCTCGATAGGGGTGAGGTGAAGTTAGCCCATTCCAGCCAAGTCAAAACTGCCGACACACGGCCAAATAATAGAATGACTTCAGAGGTCGGACGACACACAGCCTAATCTGCCGACACACGGCTAAATAATAAAATGACTTCAGAGGGTGGTCGACACACAGCCTAAACTGCTGACACACGGCCAAATAATCAAGTGACAACGGGAGGTTAATTGACCGGCGATACACAGCAGAGAGGCGGGCCTCAAAACGACGCTGGGAAAAGACAGTAAGCTAAAAGTAAAATATGCATTGCCGACAAGAAATAAAAATAAAAGCAGCAAATAAACTAAAGGGGGCGGAAAACTACTAACGGAAGGAACAAAATGCGTAAAGAACAGTAACGTATAAACGCCATATATCGAAAAAAAATACTCATCGTATTAGAAAACTTCTCATCGTTTAAGATGAAATATCCTCATGTTCGTGAAAAACGTATTTATTTATCTTGTGGGCCACCGTATATAACTAAGCATTGGTCGATTGAAACGATATTTACAATGAATAATGATAAGATTCGAGGAAGGATCGAATTGTCTGTAATTTATAAAATTAAACTATTGAAGCGACATCAATAAAGACAAGTTTAAAGTCTACTTACTTTGATGGATTTAAATTTCATCAACATTATTTCTTGGTGAAGTTAACATCAAAGTTTCTTTTTTGACAATAATATATTCTCATAACACGACAGTTCTCGATGCTCTTGACTTGGGTCTGTGTCTTTGTCAACCTTCCCCAATATCGATGAATATGGAACTTTTATGTGCGAAATAACAATTTGTTTCAATTAACATAACCTATTTAATGACATACACCTGTCCCCAGTTGCAGGCGAGATGTGAGTAGCGCTATCCACCTTTCGTGCAATAGTAGTCAGTGTGTAATAGTCAAAAAACAAAAGAACACAATGGAATTAGAGTGTTGGCACTTAACCCGTGAAACAAAATCTAATAGTTGCGGACTAATAGTCAGATCAAAACAAAATAAACCAATGGAATTAGTGTCTAGTAATATATACTTGGTTAATATCTGTTTCACGGGTTAAGTGCCATCACTCTAGAGTGTCAATGTCTATAATTACATTAATGTCTCTTTCACGGGTTAAATAAAATCGCCTATAGACCGAATTCATAATGGCTGCTTCTAATTTGCATAAAAGCCATAAAATATTATTTTTTGAAAAGTAAATATTTGATATGATAGAATCTGATCATCTAAATACTATGTGTGTGTTTTGAAACCAAATAATAAATCCTTCATGGATATGAACATTTAAATTGTGAATTTGCACCAAAACGAGGCTGGTGAGGACTCACTTGAAAAATACATACAAACCTCTCTATTTATGATCTGTCATAACTCCGATGATATTTTGTCTACAGCAAATAATGAAACTTTCAAAACAATGTTTATTTCTAGGTACTCTTTTAGATGACAGTGATCATTTGTACCAGGAACGTATCGTATCGCCAAACTAAAAATCCGCCATTTTTAAAACGGAGCCGTGTATAACAAAATACTGTAAGATTAAAACTATCAATGATGATGATAATGATAATAATAATAATAATAATAATAATAATAATAATAATAATAATAATAATAATAATAATAATAATAATAATAATAATAATAATAATAATAAATATATGTTTTAGTCGGGAGCCCACGTCACTAGGAGTGATTTTCAGTGAGGCCCTACATTTATGACTAAAATAATTATGAAATAATATAAATGAAGTTAATTAAATAAAAAACAATTAAGTGATTAAATAACAATTCAACCAATAGATAATTAAGAAATCTTAATTTTGGACCAATTCGCGCCCCATATTTGCATGTGTTAATAGATTCATGTAAAATAATAAATAATAAAATAATAAATCAACGAAAAAATATTATCTACGTTTTACGGTTAACAAAAATACATCTAGTAAGCATTTCTAATATCGAGGTGGAACAATTTCAGCAGTTTGGGCTGTACACAACATTCTTTTAAATAACCCCTTCCATAAACCCCATACGTTAGATCGTATTTCCTTGCTTATGAACCCATACAAGAATGGATTGAGAACTGAATTCAGTGCGGCAAGTAATATTTACAATATGAGTGGCAATGTTGTATCTTATTTACAATCTCGAGCCGAAGGCGAGAGATTGTAAATAAGATAATTGTCACTCATATTGTAAATTACTTATGATATTATTTAATCATTGTTTGAACCAGGTAGGCGTTTCAACCAGAATTGTAGTCAATATCTGATTGAGATGAGAATATAGTAATTGCTCTTTTAGTATTCAAGAATTCGCATTTTGAATGCTTGAAGCCAGTTTTGTGTTATTAATTAGATATCAATTGTTTAATAAATGTTTCATTCCTTTTCATACTTGGTAGTTTTTGAATAGAGTTGATTGCTCATTGAGACATACACGGTGTATACAATGAACAAATACGGCAAATATGTAATATTAACGCTTTTTCATTTGGAACACTCCTACACTTTTGTTTCGTATTCCAAGGGGGATTTCATTGTGAATGCAATGCGAACAGAGTTTTGATTCTTTTCAATAGTAGTATATTCAAACCGCCATTGTCCCCCGGATCGATGATTAAGAATAGGGAATAATTAAGATCCATTGTTCCAGCGGTTGGAACAATGGAAATGGATCCGGAGGGACAGAGTCTACCAAGATGGTCGTGAGGGAGGGAGGGTGGGGAAAAAATTCTAGCCGCAGCTAGACTGCTTGCTGGGCACAACGTAAAACAATTACGAAAGAGTAGCCTGTGGTCCAAAGGCATGTCCACCTCTTGCCTGGCTAATACAACAGCTACGCCCACCCCACCCACCCCCTCGCGTGCTGGGGGTGTCAGGTTAGATGTTGTTCGTCCCGCTGGTTTGGTCAACTACAATATGTTAATTACAGGACTCTTGTTATATAGTCTTGTATATCATTAAATCATCTCCCGTGGGACTAATGGAGCGGTTTGAATAGTAGTATATTCAAACCGCCATTGTCCCCCGGATCGATGATTAAGAATAGGGAATAATTAAGATCCATTGTTCCAGCGGTTGGAACAATTACCATGGATCCGTTCGTTCCACCGTCTTGCCCTCTTTCCGATCAACTAACATTCCATAGCTAAATTATTCCCCTATTCTCCAAAGGTCAATCTTTATCCCTTATACCCAAACCTTACACCCAACACTTATTTCCAATCCCTTCCTCCCAATCCTCACACCCAACCTTATTTCCAATAATCAGGGTCCCTTCTTCCGCACCTTTCCTCCCAAAACCAAGGCTTACAGTGTGTAAAGATGACTACCACTAATAATAATCCGTGGAGCTTGCCAAAATCAGCCCCTTGACATAGAGGATAGACCGCTGATTCATCGAACTAAAAAGTCAACAACTTTAACCAACAACTGCATGGAAATCCACAAAATGTATTGCTTGGAATGGCTTTTCCCGCCGCCTCGGAAATGAAACAAGACGCACTGCGTGCGTTCACTCGGGCTGACCTTACGCCCTGGCCACATTAAATGCTGGTGTGACTGAGCGATTTGCGTTGACTTGTGGCAAGTACATGTATAGCATAAGTCCGAATCAAGTCGCCGCTCACTTTGTCATTGCTGTAAGCTGGAGTCAAATTCACTGGAGAAATTAAAGACTGAATAGGCTACTGTATTTTCGAGAACTACTAAAATGCACAGCAGTTATATCAAGCTATGGCAACTTCCAATACTGATTTTCCTTTTTAGATGCTACTTCATTGGTATAAATGGCGAGTTTAGAGTGCCACTGAAGTCGCGCCCCTGGTCCCCCCTGAAATCGGTTTCACAAACTCAACTGCGATCAAATCAACACTATAACTTGCGAGTTATTGGCCTTTTATACTTTCGGACAGAGAAATTACACGCTACCACATAGCACTTCGATGTCTATGGTACTCAGTTTAATACAGCTCAAGGTTTATAAATCACTACTCTGTTGGACACCAACATTGTGTCAAGTTAGTCAATTATTTAGTATCACACACGAAATTAAAAGAACTATCGAATTCAAGAATTTTAACAAGTATTAACTTTGGAATGATGTGATTCATTTGTTTTCTCGACCCCGTGTCTTCGAGTAGATGCCACTCGATCCACAAGTTCTGCCTTGAGGTGGATTTTTCTCCGTCTGTTTTTAGTTCACCGTTGATCTGCACTTAAAGCTGCTAGGTAGTACTTTGTAATCTTTCATCTCATAGTGTAATTAAGAGGGTTTGAAATCCATCAAACATCATTTCAATGACTTCGACTAACCGCAATGACGGACGCCTCGTGATCAACGGCATGAGGTTGCCATGGTTTCGATCTATGCGCCACTCGAATCACGACTCTCTCTTTCTTTTCTCTGGGCTTCCTGTGACCGGGAAGGACTGGAACTTCTGACCCGAACCCACTTGCAGGTAGCCCGAGTAACAGCCAATCATGTTCTCAACAAGAAAGATGACAAGCCCGAGAGCCTTGACAAAAATCCCTACACCCTTTACGTAGACCTTACTGTACCTAGGAAACACTGGCCAATCTCTCGTGAGAGCCTGCATCCGCAAACTACGCAGATGTCGACAAGACAAGACAGTCGATTTCACAGTCCTCGTTAACTGACTTTACAAAACAACTTGCTTTGTTAAGGACTCAACACCGTTACTTTACCGATTTACCTGTGCCGGCTGTGGTGCCGATCTGATATCAGTTAAACTGACACTGAACACGAGAATCAACCTTCGTGCGTTTGTCGTGCGTTTTGTTGTGCGAACTTGTGCGACAAAACATATAGGTTATTGATACTGCAAACAAGTGGGACCTTCTGTTATTTAAAGGCACGCTCTTAATTAGACCAACACCACTGTTGTTGAACAGTGGACTCACGGCCTCTAAGGACTTGCAATTGTTCTAAGAACTGTAGTCTCGAAGTCTCTTGTAAATTAGTCATCTGATGATATGATCTTGCAGTAAGATTGAAATATATGTACCTCACCAAACTTTGCATCGTCTTAAAGGAATTTCCGTTACACAGTGCACTTTTTCGGATTAACTTTTATCCTGTTTTACTCAAAATCCCTCTTCCAATGTCGCATCACGATTTCGAATTCACCACCTAACCCGCATTCCTTGTTTTTTTTGCCGTTACTTTGGGCCACCATTGGTTCCTCCCTTCATATTTGATCATTTGCTCAGAACTGGCCGGCTTCTTCTTGTTTCTCTTTCCAAATTTCACATTGGACATGTTTTGATACATTACTCTATAGACTCGATATGTTCTGGAATGCGCCAGCCAGCTCTCCAGTGTCTCACATGCTAATGGAGAAACCAATGGTGGTTAACAGTCCACGGCACAACCGCAAGGATCGAGCACAAAGGGCTTTAGATAGCCCCGGGCATGTTAACCAACAAAGGACCTCACCACAGCATAACAAAAGTCACATTCCGGCAAAACTCCCGGCCAAAAATATTCTCCAGTGCGAGCTCGTCTATCAACACTGTCGTGCGAGACATTTCGCACCTCCAAAACTCAAACTCAAATAGGCTCCTGAACCCAGTTCAGTATCCGTGAGAGGCCCAAACTAAATAAATTTCAGCTGAGCATCGACTGCCAGCTATACGCCAAACACACCTAACGGCACCTGAACCCAGTTCAGTATCCGTGCCCGGCCCGAGAGGCCCAAACTAAATAAATTTCCGCTGAGCATCGACTGCCAGCTATACGCCAAACCCACCTAACGGCACCTGAACCCAGTTCAGTATCCGTGTATAAAGGCGCCAAAATCGCATGACAATACCATTGTTACGGCACACAAAGCATGCGAGCATGGGATTAACTACTCACGAGGGCTCCCTTGTCCCCTCCGAGCGTTATTGCGCCTTATACTGTCAGCCGCCCCACGAGCACATTCCTTGTTGCGTTCTAACAGCGTGGTCCATAGGGGCTCAACCTTTACCTCAGTAGCCGGCTTACAAAGGAACGATTACATTCCATTCGCCGTTAACTCCGCGTGCAGGCATTTTGTTATCACTCTGAATTGCCTTTGGTCGTCAGCCTGACTAAATTTCATAAACATGTACACTTGTACAGGGTGAAAAAATAACATCGCGAAACGTTCGAATTCTCCCGGTACGCTCCTAGCTTACAATTCAAGGCTGAGAGATACCCTATCCCTTGCGTTTAGCCCGTATAAAACTCACATTACCAACAGAAGCAGTACTAATCACAGATAATAAATACAGAAGGCTCTATCTCAACTTCTGTAGCTCACACAGGCGCTTTCAATCCACGCCAAACCCTTCGCCGGGTAACTTTCAGCCCACGGCCTCAACGGCTCTATTAGCTTAGCTCAATCATAACCACGTCAGTACGCCAAACACTTTGCTGAGTAATTATTTTCAGCCCTCGGCCTGACCGGCCCTCATAAATTTAGCTCAATTTGTCTGAACAAAGTCAACACGCCAATTCGCTGAGCACACACTTTCAGCTCCGGCCAACACGGCCCTGATAATTTAGCTCAATTTTTCTGAATAGAGTCAACACGCCAATCCGCTGAGCACACACTTTCAGCTCCGGCCAACACGGCCCTGATAATTTAGCTCAATTTTTCTGAATAGAGTCAACACGCCAATCCGCTGAGCACACACTTTCAGCTTCGGCCCGAACGGCCCTGATAATTTAGCTCAATTTGTCTGAACAAAGTCAGCACGCCAATCCGCTGAGCACCCACTTTCAGCTTCGGCCCGAACGGCCCTGATAATTTCACTGAACCAAGTCAGCACGCCAATCCGCTGAGCACACACTTTCAGCTTCGGCCCAACCGGCCCCGATAATTTCGCTGATCAAAGTCAGCACACCAAACACTTCGCTGAATACTGTTTTCGGCCCAGAGCGCAAAGGGCTCCAACTTTTATAACAGCACAGAACAAAATAACGAGAAGAATATACCTCCAAAACGGGTTCGGGTTCAGCCGCTTGGGCGCCTGGTTGTTGAGCCGCCGGCTGTTAGGCCACCGGCTTTTGAGCCGCCACACGTGGTTGCCCGACGGGTTGTGGAACCACCGGTTGCTGAGCCATGGCAGGTTGTTGAGCTGGGGCCGGTTGTTGAGCCCCAAGTTGTTGTTGAACGACTACGGGTTGTTGAGCCGCAGGTTGTTGGCGTGCTGGAACTGGGCGTTGAGCCATTCTCGTTGACGACAAACGTTCTCCTTTGATGTCTTCTTCTTCTTTAATCTGCTTATACCGACCGTATAAGTTGGCGGTACTTGGCAACCTCATGGCTCACGTTGGACGGTCATGAGTGAGAAAACAGTAAGCGTCCTGCAAAGCTGTCCGTGTAGACTGCGATTCGAAATCCAGCATCTCTGAGGTGTCTTTCCTGAAGTAGTGCCTTTCCCCTTACATTCTGCCTGCACACCGATGGTAACCCTTGCGAAACAGGCTCCCACAAGAATACTGACTAAATTGAACCAACCGACGATGCATAGAGGTGACCTACCACGAGAATACAACGACATACCTATGCAAATTCGAAGAAAAACCACCAGAGGAAATAAAACACCTACATACGTCGTGAAGTCGGAAACCTAAGAATATATATACTACTATGATAAACCAAAGCCGAAACTGGAACTGCTATAGAAGGCTGACCGAGCACATCCGACAAGACTAAAGACCGAAGAGAAACTTGTGAGTTCTGCCAAGAAGCTAAAACCCTAAACGAACGAAGGGCACGAATACCCGAGCCATGAAACGACTAATTAGCGGACCGAATACAAACTAACGATAGAAGAGCAACCACTACTGACTGGATAAAAAGCACGAATAACGTACCGATGCCACAAACCCTAATAGCCTCGCACATAGTAAGAGACACTGACCAGCTACGCCTACTTCTTCCTGAAGCACAAAAAATAGTTTATCTTTAACACGTGCACCCTAGCTAGTTGCTCAAGCGAAGAACACGACCAAACAAGCGAAAAAGGTACCAGAACTAGTCAGGAAGGGCTTGTACTGTACTGGCTAAGCTGAGAAACTAAAATGAGTATCGTAAACTGAACTGGAGTAGTAAAGGCGGCTGGTGGCGGTCCAATTGCCAACGTTGAAGCGAGTGAAACAACAGCATGCAAAGCTCCTGCGAACTGACACAAAGTAGAAGAACTTTAAACCATTAAATTTAAACCATTAAATTTCGTACGAACGTACGGTCCAAACAAAATATACTACCGTAACACGAGTACTTGGCAACCACATGGTTGACGAAAGGCGGCGAGGAGTGAGCATATTGCGGAAGGGAAAAGGTTAGATGTTGTTCGTCCCGCTGGTTTGGTCAACTACAATATGTTAATTACAGGACTCTTGTTATATAGTCTTGTATATCATTAAATCATCTCCCGTGGGACAAATGGAGCGGTTTGAATCATGTCAAGAACAGTTCTCGCAGTACAGGTCACACTGAGAGCTAAGACGGTGAGACCTGCGATGGCTCGTAATTTCCGTAAACCAAAAAGTGCATTACAAGAGAGTCAATGGTTAAGGGAATGTACTCCACGAAATACCCAAACTAGCACAAAGTGGAGTGTCAAAATGTTCGAAGACTGGCAAATGTCTCGTGAAAACAAGATGGCGAAGAAAGAGTCCATTGGCTTTCCATGTGAGAACATTGAAGAGAAACAGGATTTGACGCTCGTGATTACTGAAATGTCTGCCAAATCCTTGAACTTTTGGATGACAAAATTCATTGGAGAAGTTGTGAACAAGTCAGGTGGTCGTTATCCACCCAAAACGCTGCATCTGATTGTGTGTGGTCTAAGTAGACACCTAACAGAAGTAAATGCAGAAAAAGGATTTAATATGCTCCTCAAAGGAGATCAACGGTAAGTCCCTTTTTGACTAATTTATTTCCTCTGTCGTATCCGGCCTAATATCGTCAGGTAAAAATAGCGAAGCTTGGGAGAAATGAAGGTTTTAACGTTTGCATTCCTTTCTCAGATTTGCAACGTTTCGAAAAGCACTAGATGCTGAAATGCGTGACGCTAACAAAAGGGGAATAGCTCAAGAGACGAAAATGTCACAGAGGACGGACGTGGCGGAGGAGGAAGAAGCAAAGTTGTGGAAACTTCAGTTACTTGGGACAAGTACAGCTGAGTGTTTACTTAACATAGTCTATTTTTATAACGGCAAGCTTTTTGGGCTGAGAGCTAACGAACATAGGCTTTTGAGAGTTAGTAATATTAAAATTGTAGATAACTTGATTATCTTCGACGAAAGTCAATCAAAAACATTTCATGGGGGTTTGAAAGACTTAAAAAAGAATCCACGTTGTGTCAAACATATTTGTCATGGATCCAGTGAAGTGCACAGTCCATGCTTGCTGTCAATTTATTCATTATACTTGGAAACGGTTAAAGATATTGCAGAGAGTGTAGATGCATTTTACTGTAGACCGAGAAGGGATGGGAAGTTTGGCTACGAGAAAAGTCCTGTGGGTTTGAACACTCTAAATAGTATTTTACCGGACAAGTTATTTGCTAAAGCAGGCCTTCCACGCAAGACCTCGCATTCCTTGCGTATAACGTGTGCCACAAGGCTATTTCAGAGTGGGATAGAAGAACAAATTACAAGAGAAAGAACGGGACACACTTCCAATGCACTTTTGAAATACCAATTACCAAGTAAAGCGCAATCGGTCGTAGCTAGTAAAGCTCTTGGCCCTGTTGTTGATAATTCATTAAGTAACTTTTCAAGCCCCAAGACCACATATGCTTTAGGTGCAGAATGGGGAAAGGGTAAACAAGATTTCAACTTTCCAAACTTTTCGTTCAATTTTGATGATTTAGATTTTGAAGCAGAAGTCAGTGATGAAGTTATTGCTAACATTAGAATGCCATCACTACCGATTACATTTAATTTTGATGTGTCAGACGATATTCTAGCCAATATGAGTACTAGTTTGCCACCAACTTCAGGTATTGACTCGTCTTTTGACACGGAAATTCCGGATGAAGTTCTTGCTAACATTACTTTACCATCTTCACCAAATATGTTTAACTCTTCATACGAGGTTCTTGAAAATATGAGTTTAACGTCACGTAATGTAAATAATGTAGCAAGTAACGCAATATTTAGTAACTGTACTATCAACTTTAATTTGAAGTAGTCTCTTAATCTTTCAAAGTTGCTATGATTTATCTATGATTTATTTGAGATTGTGAAAGTATTGCATAAAGATATCCAATGATTGTAACATTAGTAAGTTAATACTACATTACATTAAAGTAACAGTGGAACAAATCCAACGAGTATTTTTCTTAATTAACTTTTAGTATAATGGATTGTTACTATCATTGATACAGAATACTTATAGAGCTTATTAGTATTCTGTATCTGATACAGAATACTAATAAGGTCTATTAGTATTCTGTATCAGATACAGAATACTAATAAGCTTTATTACTATTCTGTATCATACTTATGAACAATTGCAGTAATTAATCAACCCCACCTATTCCCTGCCAACTATTCAAACCCTCCCCGTGCTTTTAGTTTCTTTGAAATTGTATGGGAGTTACAAGGTAGCCACGTGACCAGAATGCTGAGCACAGATTGGACAGCTGCCTAATGAATTATTAATGAATATTATAAGAAA
The DNA here is from genome assembly GCA_033675265.1 of Actinostola sp. cb2023. Lineage (NCBI taxonomy): Eukaryota > Metazoa > Cnidaria > Anthozoa > Actiniaria > Actinostolidae > Actinostola > Actinostola sp. cb2023. The sequence continues at coordinate 63,183 of JAUJYZ010000336.1, forward strand.
ACGTATAATCGCTACAGCTTTCGGAGGAACAGATTCGGGAGTTAGAGCATACCAACACTTAATAACGAAAGGTGGACCACAACACAAAACGAACGAAATAAACATTAAAATAACAAGAACAGTTGATCTGTACTCCGTATCGGCTGATTCTTCTGACCTATTTCTTTTCGCGTGGCGCTGATTCTGTCTTGACTTCGTGTATTCATTTCCTTCATTGGATGTGCTAGGTATTGACGGCAATTTAGTTGAAGTGTGTTCATCAGCGCCTTCTTCTACTAAACTATGATTGACTTTTCCAGTTTGTTCGATTTCTTTATCGTTCTCTGTTTCGACTCCCTGGATGTCATCGACATACTGTAAATGAACTACGTCTTCCATGTTGGTTGTCTGGTCTTGGTTGCATGGTTGTTTGGGATACATATTCTTGTAATTGATTGATCGATTTTCTTGAGAATCCAGATCTGCTGATTCCACCGCATTGTGAACGTCAACATCCACTTTAAACGTAACGCTTCTTTTACCTCGTGGAGTTTCATTTTCTTCTATCATCTGATTGTCTTCCACATCTATTTTCTTAGCATACGTACCTTGTACACCGATTTCAGGAACTTCAGAGTTTTTTCCTTCTGCCTTTGAGAATGTCAACTTGCCTGAAGATGCTAGCTTGACTTCAACTGTCTGTTTTCTCTTTTCTTCTCGATGACTGATCATCTTACGGCTAATCAAAAACTTCACTGTGCTTGTAAAAACTATTGTATTCACCAACATTGGTAGTGCAAAGACGAGGGAGAAAAACGTGATCCAATTGTATGGATATTTACTGGAATTTAAACCACACCAACACTGTCCATAAATCACTTCGTACTGACCCCAGCCAAAGAAGGGCGTCGATGTCAGAATCAAGCTCACAAACCAAGAACCAAGGCATATTCGATTCACAATGGACGGGAAAACGTTTGCGCGATAGTTAAATGGCTTCAATACGCTGTAGCAACGAGCAATTGCCATGATAGTTATCAAATACATGGATAAGGCAACGGACAATCGACGGAAAAATGCCATCAATTGGCAGAGGAATGGCTTGAAGATTAGCGGACTACCAAGCACCAAAAGGAAAAGGTAAGGAACTGATGTTACAAAGAACAAGAAATCTCCAACAGCCAAGTGAAGGATCAACAGATTGCCGACTGACAGGCGACGACGTTTACGAACCAATACGATGATGATGGATCCGTTTAGTAAAAATCCCAACACTACAATTATTATACCTGTTACTAGCCTTTCGTACTTTGGATTACTGCAGTGGTTGAGGCTTAGTGATGGTGCAGACGTCGAGTTTGCAGACATCGCGACGAAGTTGTTTCTCACGGACGTTGATTAAGAACGTCCTGTCTGGTCCGATAAATATTGAAAATGATTTGGACAAATGGAGTAGACTGTTTACAGCTTTGTTAGACTTTTCATAACGTAAGACAAGGGGGGTGTTCCTTGTGATCTGTATTTCCGTTTCTTTCTTTGCAACAAATATAATTACGCCAACTTCATGGTTTCATCTAAACATGATCAGATCTTTAAAATCAAACTTTATATAATAATACAACTTTGAGAATATTCGTATTCTTAGAGCACAAAAATTAAAACTAAAATTTAGTAAATGAATCCTATCAATTAACCTGATTCTTTGCAGTGTTTCAGAGAATTGTGATATGAATTATTGTATATATTTTCAGATGGGTTCGATGTTTTGTGTCCGAGTTGCCAGTTGTTGAAGCTTGAATTGTGTCACGCAACTCTTACCTAATAACGCTAGTCACGTTTCTGAAAAGTCGTGGAAACCAACAAATGTGTGCCAGGTTTGATACATGCTTAGAAGTTCTATTTATAGTGAAATTTTAAGCTCTTACAGGAGCCCATAAGTAGGAGCGTCCATACGGTATTGGATAGTGTCACAGCGTTTTCACAAGTGTGGTTATTTTTAGAACAGTTTTCCCGCGAATTTTGACCAATCAGAGAACGTCTCCGGTATGACGTTTTTTTATGAATTTTGATGAGATGGCAGGTAAAATAAAGATGGCATCTGATAGCGACAAAGAGATTCTTCAAGTGAGCTAAACTACGAATCGTCTAGTGATAGTGAGAGCAGTAATGAGTCATTCGGCCGGTACATCAAAATCACTTGAAAGTGATATATAGTGGTGACGATTGTGCTTCTAAAGACATCCAAAGCAAGTGGTTCGAAGAACTCGAACACGAAAGGACCGACTGAGAAGCTGTTGTAGCGTGGATGCACCGAAGACTTTCAGACATATCTCTCCAGTTTCGTCTAAGCTATTCAATTTATTCTTGGATGTGGTTTAGTGGTATCTTGTGATTATCGTTGTGGAGGTTGAAGACAAGGCTATTCAAAAACAAATTCGCTGAAACTGCATGATGAGCGACAAGAGTACAAATTACAAATAAGATTGTTGAAAGTAAGCGTGTTTGTTGTATCTTTTCTGTTACCTAAAATGACTTAAAAATGGATTGTGAATATTTTTTGTGAGTCTGATTTGAAATATATTAATAAAAACACGCTTCATTCAAGTTTTGATGTTTAATTTAATGGATTTACTGAGTCAAGTAAGCTTATTATTTACACACGCTTCGCTGTCAATATAAGTTGAGCGAAACTGACTCAAAATTACTTTGTTTTTAAATCTATTCCAGTTACTGCGGTACTCAGTATTATGCGAACTCAGACATTCAAACAGTCGGCTGAAACTTGTCAATTAATCAAAGTCAAAACTCAAACAAATTCAAAACTAAATACGGCATTCTTCGATCAAATGATCCATATTTTAGCTCAAAATCATACTGATTTGGTTTCCATTTGGTGTGTCTTCTGGCTTTTATGTTTAAGTTTTCTGATTTTTTCATCACGTTGATTCAGAAAGAAGCGAAAAACCAAACAAGCCAACTGTAAATGTCTGAGTTCGTATAATACTGAGAATCGCAGTACGTAAGAGGTTTTTGACTGATTGAAGTAGCCGTGCTGTGAACCATCGGCATCAACAGAATCAACATGACCATGTGCTCGCGAAGAACTATCGCTTTCAGTGGACCTTACTTGACTTTAATTTTGATTTTCTAACGTCGGCAGAGGCACAACGCTTCATAATACGTTTGTATTTCTCCGTGAAGTTAACAGGAACTGATATTTATGTTCAGAAAACACTCGTTCACATTATCTATCCACGAAACTCTGCCGCGAAACGGCGCCTGCCCATCACTTCAATTCAAATCCTGTAAGTTCACTTCGGGAAACGTAGTCTAGAATTTTAGGTCAAGGTTCAAAGTAGCGGCCTATGGAATCCCGGGAAGTTGTTGGTATGATAAAATTAGGAATCAGACACAAAGAAAACTGGATAATCCTGACTTTTATTTTTACATCTATTCGGGTCTGTCCGCCATTTTATTTTTGTCGTGAAACCGGAAATGCAACCGTCATACCGGAAACGTTCTCTGATTGGTCAAATGACCTTCTTTCGCGGAAAAACTGTTCTAAAAATAACCACATTTGTGAAAACGCTGTGACACAGACCCAATATGGAGCATGGACGCTCCTACTTATGGGCTCCTGGCTCTTACTGATAACTAACATCTCGTCGAACAAAGGGTTGCAATACAACTAATTTACGTCATTATCATAATGGCGGCCGGGCAGGGCACGTAAACTGGAAAGTCACTGAAATCTAGAATTATAATACATTGTTTTAGTAAATATGGCTTTGTAAATTGTGCACAGCCGTTCACATACGGTCTCAACTAAACACACCTAAATATAGGCTCACTCGCGCGTTACTCAAGTGCTTTCATGTGACTGCGCGCAGTGAGCTCGTGAGGTGCTAGCTTTTAGTATGTATATGTAATTGCAAAAGCTAACACCGCAAAGATGGATGGGAAATCACTTCACGAGCCACATTACATACAGATAAATTCTATATTCTCGTATTTTTGAAAATATATCAGCTATTTAACTAAGATCCCACAAGTCTGGGTAAAAAGGTGGACGCTTTTTACGATGTTGAAACAAAATTCCACACTGTCAAAAAAAAATAGGTCGTGTTTAAATACGAGCAGAGGTTCCTTTTCGTCTTTCTATGTTCACTGAGTCTTTTACAAAACTTTGGCTGAAGGTTTTTTTGTTTTGGCTTTTACCTTGCTGTTTTTGTAGTTCGAAAGAAATCTCTGCCCGGACTCGGCACTTTACCGTTTGAGTATGCGTCGAGTTATCATTAGGTACGTCACAGATTGCAAACAACTTTAGCGTTGAAGCTTTTCTGAAAAAATTGAACATTTAACTGATTAAACAAATGATCACTCTCTACAGGTAAATTAAACCATTAACTCTTTTATTATATATTAACTTCCGTCCTAAAAAACGATCAAAGATTATCAACGATTTACGGTTAACAAAAATACATCTATTTTGTAAGTAAACATTTCTATTATCGAGTTAAGGTGGAACAACTTCAGCAGTTTGGGCTGTACACAACATTCTTTGAAATAACCCCTTCCATAAACCCCATACGTTAGATCGTATTTCTTTGCTTATGAACCCATACAAGAATGGATTGAGAACTGAATTCAGTGCGGCAAGAAAACGAATAATCGCTAAAGCTTTCGGAGGAACAGATTCGGGAGTTAGAGCATACCAACTCGTAACAACGAAAGGTGGACCAAAACACAAAACGAACGAAATAAACATAAAAATAACAAGAACAGTTAATCGGTACTCCCTATCTGCTGATTTTTCTGACATATTTCCTTTCGAGTGGCGCTGATTCTGTCTTGACTTCGTGTATTCATTTCCTTCATTGGATGTGCTAGGTATTGATGGCAATTTAGTCGAAGTGTGTTCATCAGCTTCATCTACTAAACTATGATTGACTTTTCCAATTGTTTCGATTTCTTTATCGTTCTCTGTTTCGACTCCCTGAATTTTATCGACATACTGTAAATGAACTACGTCTTCTATGCTGGTTTTCGAATGATTTCCTTTCGCTTGGGGCTGATTCTGTCTTGACTTCGTGTATTCATTTCCTTCATTGGATGTGCCAATTGTTTCCATTTCTTTCTCGTTGTTTGTTTCGACTCCCTGAATTTCATCGACATACTGTATATGAACTACGTCTTCCATCTTGGTTTTCTGGTCTTGGTTGCCTGGTTGTTTGGGACGGGTATTCTTGTAATGGTTTGATCGATTTTCTTGAGAATCCAGCCCTCTTGATTCCACCGCATCGTGAACATCAACCTCCACTTTAAACGTAACGCTTTGTTTACCTCGTAGATTTTCATTTTCTTTTATCATCTGATTGTCTTCAACATCTGTTTTCCTTGCGTACGTACCATGTACACCGACTTCAGGAACTTCATAGTTTTTTCCTTCTGCCTTCGAGAATGTCAACTTGCCTGAAGATGCTAGCTTGACTTCAACTGTCTGTTTTCTCTTTTCTTCTCGATGACTGATCTTCTTACGGCTAATCAAGATCTTCAATGTGCTTGTAAAAACTATTGTATTCAGCATCATCGGTAGTGCAAAGACGAGGGAGAAAAACGTGAACCAATTGTATGGGTATTTACTGGAATTTAAACCACACCAACACTGTCCATAAATCACTTCGTACTGACCCCAGCCAAAGAAGGACGTCAATGAGAGAATCAAACACACAAACCAAGCACCAAGGCATATTCGATTCACAATGGACGGGAAAACGTTTGCGCGATAGTGAAATGGCTTCAATACGCTGTAACAACGAGTAATTGCCATGATAGTTATCAAATACATGAATAAGGCAAAGGACAATCGACTGCAAAAATGCAATCAATTGGCAGAGGAATGGCTTGAAGATTAGCGGACTACCAAGCACCAAAAGGAAAAGGTAAGGAACCACACTAAACAAGAAATCTCCAACAGCCAAGTGAAGGATCAACAAATTACCGACTGACAGGCGACGACGTTTACGAACCAATACGATGATGATGCATGTGTTTAGTAAAAATCCCATCACTAATATTATTATACCTGTTACTAGCCTTTCGTACTTTGGATTACTGCAGTTGTTGAGGCTTAGTGATGGTGCAGACGTCGAGTTTGCAGACATCGCGACGAAGTTGTTTCTCATGGACGTTGAATTGATTAAGAAACGTCCTGTCTGGTCCGATAAATATTGAAAATGATTTGTACTAATGGAGAAGACTTTGTTAGCCTTTTCAAAACCTAAGACAAGGAGAGTGTTCATTGTGATATTTAGTTCCGCTTCTTTCTTTGCAACCAATCTAATTACGTCAACTTCATGGTTTCATTTAAACACGTTCCTCTTACTCTAACTTTATATAATAATACAACTTTGAGGAGATGATTTTTATTTTCTTAAAACGTATTGACAAAATTAACAAAAGAACGTTCTTAATGCTTAAAAGCCGTCTTAGAGTAAGAAATGCTAAAATGTACATATTGAGGTATTAATTCTAATGAGGATGCTTACAAGAATCAAACCATAAATGAACGAAAAGTTTTGTTTGAATTATTTTGAAGCACATTTAAGCCGCATCCACACGAACAAGTTTTCCTTGACAGGTTTTCCTTGACAAGTAAAAATTGACAATTTTTTGTCGTCTACACGAGCAAGTTTTCCTTGAAAAGGAAAACTTGTCAAGGAAAACTTGCTCGTGTAGACTCAGATTTAATCAATCGATGTTGGGCAGCTGCATGCCGCGAGAACGTGCAAATCCGACTGTAAGATATTTTCCTGCTGTATTGATTGTTTAAAGTGCCCATAACCCCCTTTCTGGTGTCAATTTATATATAAAGTACGTGTTTTTAGAATATGTTTTCTTCGAGAAAAAAATATCGATTCCCAGCGATCCAACTCAATACATAATACATGAACAGTTTCTTGACGCCTCATAAATAGGACCATATCATCGCGAACCTAGCTACACTACTAAAAATCCGTTCGAAGACAAGAAACTCGGTCGAAGACAGAAAAACGCTGTCGACGACAAAAACTCGGAGAATTGTCATGAATACTGTAATTTCTATTTTATGTGATCCCTAGCTATTTGCATTTGCGCTGTTTTTTCAAGTTTCCTCTCGCAACCCCTCTGCCCTCCCCGTACCTCCGCAACACTCGCGCGATCATCATTTGAACTTCCACAGTCTATTTAGATAAATATTAAGGTGGACTTGACTCATAGAAGCAAAGAGGCACGCTTGTTTCTTGATAGTGGCTTGCCGTCAGATACCTAAAAGTGCATGGGTTTGTTTTAGATCATGTCTGAGGTAACTACCGTTTCAGATAATAATTTACTATTTATGTTTTATTTGTTTATATATTTATTTTACTTATTTAGATAGTTATTGATAATTTTTTTGGTGATCCGGCCATGGTCACATGCACGGTAATGATATGGGCACCCTTAGCGTGTATGTTGATCGTAAGAGGGTGTGGACAATGTCGGGTGATCAAGGCGATCAGTGGTTGTCAGCGGATTTCAAAATCCCTATCTCAACCGGCTCTCACAAGGTAATGTGATGATGATAAGGATGATAATAATGATGGAAATGATGACGATGAATATTATGATCTGCATGTATTATAATAATATTTTAAGTAATGTTTCAAAGCTGAGAATGAGGACTAGACGGGGATTCCAGTCCGAGGCGAAGCCGACTTCTCATACTCATTAATTATTACATGAAATGACCTAAAGGAAATAAATAAAGAGTTGCAAGATTTTATCCCGGAAAAGCAAGAATTCCAGTCTGCATATTCTCTGCTCATGCGCAGAGTCGAGGACATCGTATCCCACATGTGTTGGACTATTGAGTAGAGCCTGCTTTCAGATTGAATCTAATTCGGACAGAGTGGTATTGCCTCTACTCTGTCCAAGGTCCCGATGATTGTTATATGAGGGATAACAACTCAGGAAAAAATCCATCATTTCAAAGTCCTTGGACTTTGAAATCCATTTCAAAGTACTCTTGAGCGGACTTTCCGTTCCAGGTTCATCATGTGACCAGATTTGATGTTCCGGATTAGCTGGTTACCTCATGAATAATTAATGAGTTTGAGAAGGTGGTTTAACTAAACAGGTTTAGAAAATTATCTGCAAACGCCACGCAACATTTGGCACAAAACTGCTGATAAACTGTCCTTTATGTTGCATAGTATAAATACCAGATAGTTTGATTGTCTTGAAAATAGATGCCCTCGAATTAGAGAAGCTTGCATCGGGTCCGCGGCGAGGCCTTCTTGAGGAAACTAGAAACTAAATTAACTAATTTGGTATTGAAACCAAGGCACATTCGATTTCATGAACAACTTTGGAGGCAAAGATACAAAGATTCAGAGCATGTACATCCACCATATTCAACACAGTCCATGATTATTACCTTCTAAGTAGAACCTCCTTTTTTGAAGTAACCATTACTTAATTTAGCTTCTCTAGAAAGCCGAGACCTTTACCCGGTCGAAAGATTTCGGTCTCCATTTTGATAACCGTCAAGACTAAAATCCGAAAAAAATACATAATCCTTGCATTACTTTTATCTCGATAGAGATATTCTTACACATTAATACCTCTAGAAACTAAATTTTTTTACATATACACTGTACACGAAGATCTGAACAGAATATTGAGCGTTTTATAGTCGGCATAAAGAAGACCAGACTGGCCGCCATATTGAAATTCGTCCCAGCGAGCCGTGACGTCACACTGGTAAGTATGAGTGCTTAATTTTTGAACAATAGAGTCACCCCCTCCCTCCTGGTTCGTTTGTTCGTTCGTTCGTTTGTTTGTTCGTTTGTTTGTTCGTTCGTTCGTTTTGTTTGTTCGTTTGTTTGTTTGTTTGTTTAATTATATTTGTTTGTTTGTCTGTTTGCTTGTTTGTTCGTTCGTTCGTTTGTTTGTTGGTTTGTTTGTTCGTTCGTTTATTTCGTTTCGTTTTGTTTGTTCGTTTGTTTGTTTAATTATATTTGTTTGTTCGTTCGTTCGTTCGTTCGTTCGTTTGTCTGTTTGTTCGTTCGTTTGTTTGTTTGTTTAATTATATTTGTTTGTTTGTTCGTTCGTTCGTTCGTTCGTTCGTTCGTTCGTTCGTTCGTTCGTTCGTTCGTTCGTTCGTTCGTTCGTTCGTTCGTTCGTTCGTTCGTTCGTTTGTTTGTTCGTTTGTTTGTTCGTTCGTTCATTTTTTTAGTCCGGTTTACAAGGTTCGTTTATATTCATTGTTCAGACAAGACAGCGGTATCTGCACAAATAAATCACAATCGCTTTGATGCTTTCTGTGTTTATTTACCATCAACTACAATATGGATATTTAATCATTCATTCCATTCTTGATGCCTGCTTTACTTAGTTGTCTATCTATACGTTGATCGTCCGGCGAGGTTTATTTGCAAGTAGGCTTCTTACCGCCAAAGTCCATGTTGGCCTTCAGGAACTCCTTACAATCGATATGACGATCGCCTACAAGATAGAAATGAAATTAGAAAGACTGCGCCACGTGATTCCACAACATTTTGACCATGTGATGACGTAATCAGTTTCATGGTGGAGTCGTTTTCGTATGAGTGGAAACCTACGGCACGGAATTACAGTCACGGTACTGAATCGAAGACATCTATTCAACCAATCAGCGCGCAAAATCATTGCTCAACCAATCAGAATGCTTGGACACGAGACGGTCACCGCACGGCACGAATCATGTACCGTAACTACTTCCCACTCATACGAAAACGACTCTAAAAGATTTGATCAGATCGAGTTGGGATCAGGAAATGCTCAAAATGCAAGTACTGCAACCACAAGCGCAACTGAAACTTTGAGTCGAAATAATATTGTGTACATTTGCATTTGAACTCCCAAACTTTTCTCAAGACTCAGGCCTACATTACTTCAAAGGAAGGCGCCTCGTTATCTATTGTTTTAAATGAGAACGGCTCATGATTAGCGCCTCAGCTAGTGAAAGCGTTGCGTGACACATCTGACGTCAGCGTTATTGTCTGCTGTACAGCCAATCAGCGTACGTGCGAGAAAGTTTATAAATGTTGGAAAGTCTAGTATTTTCTAGTCACCGTTTTTGTCGATCATGTTGAAGCCCTCTCGAACCTCCCTGTCTTTCGGCACCGGTGGCAAAGTCTTCTTGAACTCAGCATAGTCGATACGGCCATCTTTGTTCTTGTCGTAGTCGGAGAACTTGTTGGAGAGCGGTATTGGGTAGCCTTCTTTCGTTGACAATCGGATGGATGGACTGTTTTGAACATCGTTAGAGGCCTACAAAATGAACGAATGAATGAATGAATGAATGAATGAATGAATGAATGAATGAATGAATGAATGAATGAATGAATGAATGAATAAATAAATGAATTATTGAATGAATAAAGGATCTAATGAATAAGCGAATGAATAAAAGAACAAATGAATGAATGGTTTGGATCGATGGGAAACTTACCAGTTCTGTTTGAGGCTGATCTCTCTTACCGCACACCCACCAGCATTTTCTAACACAAAAGAGTATGCATCTGTATTGCCCGTTGACCCGGCCACACCAAAGGATATACCTATAGCACGGTCCGCATATTTTTGTGCATAATCCATCAGAGTCTGGTATGGCGAGCACAAGAATGACGCACAACGCAATCAGCACCTTGGAATTCATCTTATTCTGAAAATGATGATAAAATCGTTACAATTAGGAGAAATGTGCACATTGAGTAACGAGATACCAATCGAAGAAAAAAAAACATACACGTGGAGGTTCCGCGAAGGTCAACGGCTGGACTGACTGACGAATGAATGGCTTAGTTTCGGATATTCGGGTCCACGAAGGTCAGCTCTGTTCGGGTTTGAAATTCGCGGACTGACTGACGAATGAATGGCTTAGTTTCGGACTCTTAGTGTATTCATTATTCCGGCGCTAGTTTCCATAGCGAATACAAGTTATGCATGGGCTGCGTCGGTGTATAATGATAAATTCAATGGAAACTAGCGAGTACACTAGTATGCGCTACGTCGGTGTATAATGATAAATTCAATGGAAACTAGCGAGTACACTAGTATGGGCTGCGTCGGTGTATAATGATAAATTCAATGGAAACTAGCGAGTACACTAGTACGTATGGGCTGCGTCGGTGTATAATGATAAATTCAATGAAAACTAGCGAGTACACTAGTATGGGTTGCATCGGTGTATAATCATAAATTCGATGGTTAAAGATGATCTATTCATCGCACACAATTCGATGTCATATCCGGGATATTATCTAATTAGCATCTAGTTTTCAGTCTACCGTGTCGAATTTTGACCTCCCGGTCAGGCAAATTTACAGTAAATTCGGTAAAGTCCTCAGGTTTATAGAGACATGCTGTAAATACGAAACACTTAGGAAACATTTGTACATCGGGAAATAAAAGTTCAATGAATAAGGTTTCTTGACTTACATTTATTTTCACAACAAGTAGTGTTTATCAACCAGCTTTTCTCATGTGAACTCGTGCTAAAATGGCCTCCCGATGTATGGTAAATGTCAGCGTACGAAGTAAATCGTCTTCTTGTTGCTCGCCAGTGTCCATGAGAAAAAATTGTACATCGGGGATTTCTTGTATTTATATTGGTCTTTCTAATCCACAACTTGTTCTTGTGTTTATACAATTCTAAGAACCAGTTTTGGAGTTGTTGACATTTGTCCGTAGTGCCGTGACTCGAGGCAAATGCCGATAATTCGCCAAGCTTTTCCTCGACAAAAACAGTAATTCTGGTAGCCATTTTGAAAACATTAGTACCCAAGCCTCTGTTCCACAGGGAAACCAAGTTTTCTAGTCCCAGACTCCCTTAGATGATCGATTAAGTTTGACTGAAAAAGGCTGAGAATTCAAGAGAATTGGCCGATTGGGGCCTGGGCCCGAATTTAAAATTTCTCGCGGGATTTTGCGAAAACTGCTTCGGAAAAATATATAAACACGGTTTTTTGGGAAAATAAATACAGGATTATTTTTTAAAATGTTTATAAATTATTGGAATGTTTTATATTTGCCATTTAACCAAAACCACGATCATGACACAATTTCTTGGGCAATTGTGTGCGATGTACACCGTAAAAAGAGCTAGTATATACTTAATATAATTTTACTGATCGACGTTGCAAGCCTTGCACATGCTACATACCTTTTAGTTGAATGTGTACACAAATGCTTGGTTTTCCCGGCTGTTTTAGTATCTACTTCAGTGGATTGAAGTCACTGGCAAGGCTCTACAGTTCAACGCATTTTATACACTCCACGATTCATTGATTCAGTTCTACAGGAAGTGAATCTCAAAAGTGTAAGCTGACGTTGTCCGTCGTCTTCAACTCCTAAGCTAGCAAGAACACGAAAAAACGAACTCTCTGATTGCTTTGTTTGACTTGGTCTAATTGAGGTTAATTGTGCTGTGTTTACCGTTACGTCTGCGATCAGACACGAGCCTTGTGCAAACAGAATATCTCTTTTCTTAACTATACAAGTTCCAGATTGAACTGAAGCTTCGAAAGCTATGAACAAAAGCTAACTGAAAGGTTAACTGAATCAAGGAAATATCATTGAAACACCGTAAAACAGAGTACTTTTAAGTTTTTACAGAGTACTTTTAAATTTTTAAGTACTTTACTGACGTTCCGAGAGCCTTAGACCGAGCCTAATTGGCAGACATTTTTAAAGTGTTTCATTCATGCATTTGTGTTGTCTCCTATTTTATATTTTATTTATTTATTTCTTTCTTTCTTTCTGTCTCTTTCTTTCTTTCTTTCTTTCAATTGTTTCCTTCCTTCTTTCTTTCTTTCTTTCTTTTTCTCTTTCTTACTTTCTTTCTTTCCTTCTTTCTTTCTTTCTCTCTTTCTTTCTTGAAGCGATTCCTTCTTTCTTTTGAAATAAATAGACAACTATGATACACTCCATAGTAGACGTTTGTTGTCAAGGAAAACTTGCTCGTGTAGATGACAACAAGTTGTCAATTTTAATTCCTTGTCAAGGGAAACTTGTCAAGGAAAACTTGTCAAGGAATATTCAATATTCAATTACTGCGGTTTGCCGTTTTCGTTCAACTTCAATAACTGGCTGGTTTAATTTGTTTTTGGTTTCTAAAAAGCACTCTATCAACGTGTATACAGTTTGCGCTTTCTTTTGCGTCGAAGAGTTCATCGTTAACTGGAAAAAACTAGCTCTCGCTCTTCGGCAAACCTCTGAACGTTCTTTGATATTCAGCGCGCGCTCTCTCTTCAAACCTGGGAAATTCATTGGAAATTTTCAGTTTCAATTTTTGAAAATGTTCAAGGAATTTCCAAGGTTTAAAGAGCGCTCATCTAGCTTTTCACTGTTACTGCTAGCCATTAATATGAACTGAGTGACTGCGCGTGAATTGAATATCAAAGCAAATATTTAAATGATGAGAGAAAACATGATCAACTTCTCCGGCCTAAATAAAGCTGAATTAACAACGCAAGTACAAGAAATGAAATAAACGCCTCTTGTGCTTATGCTTGCATCAGTCCAGTTTATGAAATATGCGGTAATGCGATCGTGCAGTTTGTTTTTGAGTACAGTAAAACTCCGCATATAAGAACCTATATTTTTCAAGTTAGCCTAAAAAGGTTCTTATATAATTGGTGCTTACTGGGAAATTAGACTATTTAGGTTCTAAAACAGGTTCTTATATATCGGGTAGAAAGAGGGAATTGTGTGTACAGTGAGTTAATACTGTTAACGTTAGAGTGTATCTATACGATCTGACTCATTTTCATATCCTGGTAGAACTTTATTTTATTTCATCAGATTTGAATTCCTAAGTAGTAAATTATAAAATAAGAACCTTTTCAAATTTTAGGCTAAAAGGGCAATCATAGCCTAACAGGTTCAGTTCTTAAAAACCGGGGTCAGAGAATGAGGGTTTATCGACATGCATTTTATAATTTCAAAACTCATAGGACAAAAATATGATTATCATAGCTGGATAGAGCTCGTTGAAGTTAGTAAAAAAATAATATAAAACCTTTGGCACTTTACGCTGGTAGGCAACTCTTACCTCCAACAAATTAAAGGTTTTCATATAAAATTTCGATTTTTGAAAATTCATCTCTTCGCAATTTGTGAAGCGATCTTTTCCAAACTTCACATTTTTACTCATTTCAACCTGCTCTTTCCAGCTATGATAAACATATTTTTGTCCTATGTCTCCTATAAGTTTTGAAATTACATGATAAGAACTTTAGACAGTGATGGATATGTAAACGTGTTCAGTGTCTATCGATACGCATCAACATCATAAGTTCAAAAAATATGTGTTTTAGTTTGAAATTATTCGTTCACGACCCCAATTTATTCATTTTTGACGATTTCGAATTCTGGTAATATTATGAACTCTTTTATTAATAGGATAATCTTTAGATTAGCTGTTTAGTTATCGGCCTGTTTATACCGAGACGAATCATTGTATATTTATTATATTTAATATATTTGTGTTTCGCTTTTGCTTCTTTGTTTGAATTGCGCCCCGTGTAAAATAAGATATATACTTTTATCTTATGAATTAAAAACCATTGACTGATTGATTCGCTCGATTGCATGCCTTCATTTTTGGATATTTTGTAGCTTTACTAAAACACTTAAGCTGAATCTACACGAGTAAATGTTCCTTGACAAGTTTTCCTTGACAAGGAAGACTTGCTCGTGTAGACGACAAAAACATCGCCAATTTTTCCTTGTCAAGGAAAACTTGTTCGTGTAAATGCGGCTTTACAGGACAAAAATCAGGGTAGATCAATGAACTAGATTGTGTAATATTTTAATTTCCTTTGAGTTCCGAGTATTCCGTGTCCGCCTCCGATCGAGTCCACTGTTCCGTCTATAAACAGTAAATTGGCAAAATAATCAACGTTGCTGAAACGCGCTACATTCCTCTTTCGCAGCTCGAGTACCATAAACGTTGCCCCTCACAACCAGATGGTTTTAAAGGCAAAACATCTTCTTGAGATATCACGTATTTAATGTCAAAGTAAATATTTAACATTAACAGGAAAAAACTGCTGAACTGATTTGATACTAGACTTGAGAAGTGAGTTTAGTTATCGTTAGCAACGTCCATGGAAGGCTTTTGTGATGCCCTGAAGAACGAAGAAAACAGAACCACGAAAGGGAGCTAGAGGAATAGTGTTAGAAGAAGGAAGAAATTCAAATATATGATAAAAATAGGTAGAACTATTGAATGATCAATGAACAAGTATAGCAAGGTTCCATTTGATTGTTAAAACAAATATTCATTAACACAGGAAGCAAGTGTCACTGATCAGCCATGCAATATTTCTAACTCAATTAAGTCTTCTCTATGAGGCAATTATGAAATAATGACTAAGTAAGTAAAGAAGAGTTTTGATTGAAGTGTGGTGAGAATAAAAGAAGGAGGTGAGAATAAAAGAAGGAAGATAAGAGAGAAGGAAGGTAGGAAGGAAGGAAGGAAGGAAGGAAGGAAGGAAGGAAGGAAGGAAGGAAGGAAGGAAGGAAGGAAGGAAGGAAGGAAGGAAGGAAGGAAGGAAGGAAGGAAGGAAGGAAGGAAGGAAGGAAGGAAGGAAGGAAGGAAGGAAGGAAGGAAGGAAGGAAAAAGATAACTGAAGAAAGGATCGAAGAAGAAACAAATGACTGAATACATTAATTACATTTTAATTTTAACTAAAAATTGTAGAAAAAAGGCTTCAAGATATATTTTGTGATGGTTTTTGACAGGTAAAACTGAGACTAATTAAGAGGATATTTATTTTAATGAAGCAAGTAGTCCAAGGACTCAGCAAAGACCAAAACAACGTATATATTTTTTGGTAACTATATTTCGGCTAGCCAGACTAGCCTTCTTCAGGTTATGGAGAGATTTACAAATGGTACTAAAATATATAGCTATTACCGAATGAGCCGAAACATTAGATGATACATGACGTTAAAACATTACAACATAGATTAAAAGATAAGAAACTACAGTTCATCACGCTTATTAAGACCTAAAGGTTCAAGGGTTTTCCCTTTATCTATAAGGTGATGAGCTTCTCTGGCTTTACGTATCGAGTCCCTCGGCGAAGAAATAAGTTCTAGGGGGATTAGTTGCAAATCATTTGCAGAGTGGTTAGGATTAGAAAGAAAATGTTCAGAAACGGAAGTGCGATTGGATTTAAGGTTAGGTGTGTCGATTAGTCGTCTGTGTTCATTAAATCTGTCCTTTAGTCGTCGTTTGGTTTCTCCGATGTATTGTATTTACAATACAATATACATTGTACCATGTATATCACGTTTTTAGAATTGCAAGTGATGTGGGACTTTATGAGGCGGGCTTCACCAGTGGAATGGAATGTGTAATGATTGAGGCCGTTAGTGATGATGTAAGGACCCTTTTGGACAGTTTGAATTTCGATTTTCGCTTTGGATCAAACACTCTAATTTTATTTTAACTAAGCACAAACTATTAAAAACAAAGTAAAATATTAATGTCTGCCTAAAGCTGTTTTAGCGTTGTACAAAACCATTTTCCTGCTTTTTGTTTCAAATTTGAGGTAATTAAGGGGAAAATATCAGCAATAATAGCAAATGTACAGATCTAGCCCGTGTGGACAGTTTTCAAATCAAAATTTCACTTTGGATTAACACTCTAATTTCACTCTTACCGGTCAAAAACCATCACAAATAACTTGAACTCTTTACTAAAGCAGTTAGCTATATCTACCACTGCTCACCGATATTGAGGGAAATAATTATTTTAGTATATACCACATATACCAAGTGAATAGCCAGCCAAATATATAAATATCTACCACTACTCACCTACACTGAGGGGAATAATTGATAACCAAGTATATAAAGAAGACACCATGTAAGTCTTATTGGATTTTAATAAGATTCAACGATTTTATTCCATGTTTCGTTTAGTCACATATATCTCTAGTAACAAGACGCTCAATGAGCGTACACTCGGGCATTATGACAATGACATAACAAACCTTTGGAAATAAGACGCTCAATGAGCGTACACTCGGGCATTATGACAAGGACATAACAAACCTTTGGAAACAAGACGCTCAATGAGCGTACACTCGGGCATTATGACAATGACATAACAAACCTTTGGAAACAAGACGCTCAATGAGCGTACACTCGACATTATGACAAGGACAATGTCAGTTGCGTGAGGAGAGACCTGACAATGACTGACAGTTGCGTGACGTTATTATTATTATTATCATTATTACTATTATTATTATTATTATTATTATTACTAGTATTATTATTATTATTATTATTATAAGAATGATGATGCTGATGATAATTATTATAATAAATATTTATGATGACGATGACTTTGTTTTTGATGATGATGATGCTGATTATTATTATGATGATAATGATTATGTTTATGATGATGGTGATGATAAGATATAAGCAATAAATATTATTATTATGATGATGATAATGATGCTGATGAGGATAGTGATAAATATGATAAATATGATCGACGTTCCTTTTTCTCAGATAATCTTTGAAGGCACAATAGGACATGGTGTGTTATCCGACATCGCACTCGATGATATCATACTTAAAGATTGCACAGGAGGCCAAGGAAGTAAGTACAGTACATGTTCTATATGATATCATACTTAAAGGAGAACTCCACTATTTTACGATCTTTTTATATATGATAGGTATTATGACACTTAACTTGTTTGCAAAGTTTCATTGTCCTACCTTGCAATAAAGTCGAGAAATAATTCTTGGAAGTAACGATAAATCGCTGACATGGAGGCCGCCATCTTGAACACTCTTCTGAATCTGCAAGCAGTCAGCGGTTATCTATCGTGACGTCACTGCGCGCTCGGTGCCTGGGGCATTAGCGCGAAATACGAAAAAAGTAGCTGTAGTCGCTTTCTTATCGTACTTCTTTGGTTTATAAATCCAGGGACCATGCAATGCGGCATCTTGCTTTTAAATCTCGATTTATAAACCAAAGAAGTACAATAAGAAAGCGACTACAGCTATTTTTTTCGTATTTCGCGCTAATGCCCCAGGCACCGAGCGCGCAGTGACGTCACGATAGATAACCGCTGACTGCTTGCAGATTCAGAAGAGTGTTCAAGATGGCGGCCTCCATGTCAGCGATTTATCGTTACTTCCAATAATTATTTCTCGACTTTATTGCAAGGTAGGACAATGAAACTTTGCAAACAAGTTAAGTGTCATAATACCTATCATATATAAAAAGATCGTAAAATAGTGGAGTTCTCCTTTAAAGATTGCACAGGAGGCCAAGGAAGTAAGTACAGTACATGTTCTATATCATAATAGACGTCCTTATTATTATTATTATTTCCGGTCTCGTGAGGAATTTTCATCAGCTGAATTGCACCTTCATTCAAAAATATGTGACGTCACTGTCCCTGTTACACAATATGGTTACCATAGGAACCTTGTATTATTATTATTATTTTATTTTATTTATTTGTTTATCTTTCGTTGGGAGATATCCTCTACAGGGTTAACCTCTGATATCGCCTTTCATTGTATTGATATTGATGTATATATATTAATTAATGAATACATTAATATTATTAATGTATGACGTCATTGTTCCTGCCATAGGAACCTTGTATGACGTCATTGTTCCTGCCATAGGAACCTTGTATGACGTCATTGTTCCTGCCATAGGAACCTTGTATGACGTCATTGTTCCTGCCATAGGAACCTTGTATGACGTCATTGTTCCTGCCATAGGAACCTTGTATGACGTCATTGTTCCTGCCATAGGAACCTTGTATGACGTCATTGTTCCTGATACACAATATGGTTGCCTCAGTAACTAAAGTTGGTTATTATTATTATTATTATTATTATTATTATTATTATTATTATTATTATTATACCAATACCAAAGTGGCGAGTTGACGCTCTGTCGACATCGCCGTTGGAGACTGATCCGCTAGTTGGAGTTGTTAGAGACGTTGTGTGTTTCTACATGAAGTTCTTACTCAAAAACTCAAGAAGTGATTGTTGTTTGTTTGTTTATATTTTAGCTCCAGCACCACCAACACAAGCCCCCACCCCACCACCCTCAACAGGAACACAAGACCCCACCCCACCACCCTCAACAGGAACACAAGGCCCCACCCCACCACCCCCAACAGGAACACAAGGTCCGTCAACAGCACAACCACCACTCCCAACAACTCAGGCTCCTCCACCTCCTTCAGGTAACTGAGCATAAACTGAATGAATGAATGAATGAATGAATGAATGAATGAATGAATGAATGAATGGATGAATGAATGAATGGATGAATGAATGGATGAATGAATGAATGAATGAATGGATGAATGAATGAATGGATGAATGAATGAATGAATGAATGAATGAATGAATGAATGAATGGATGGATGGATGAATGGATGAATGAATGAATGAATGAATGAATGAATGGATGAATAAATAAACTTATTGACAATGGCTGAGAGCCAATCAGATTGCGAGATTACGCTCTGATATTGTAAGACCAAGCACTAGGATCGTTGGTGGTGTTGACGCTATGCATGGTGGCTGGCCATGGCAGGCAATGTTACGCTATGCTACATCAGGCTCGCAGTTCTGTGGAGGTGCACTTGTCCACCCGGAGTGGGTCGTCACTGCGTCTCACTGTGTAGACAGGCTAAGTGCAGCTCAAGTCCATATAAGGTGAGCACTTGCACCTCAGTTTCATTGTCATAGCTTATGAATGAGGGTTTATCATGTCATTTTAAAACTCATAGGACAAAAAAATCATATAGCTGGAAAGAGCTCGTTGAAATGAGTAAATATGCGAAGTTTGGAAAAGATCGCTTGACAAATTGCGAAGATATGAATTTTCATAAATCGAAATTTTATATGAAAACCTTTGTTGGAGGCAAGAATTTCCATCGGGTTTTCATATAAAATTTCGATTTTTGAAAATTCATATCTTCGCAATTTGTGAAGCGATCTTTTCCAAACTTCACATTTTTACTCATTTCAACGAGCTCTTTCCAGCTATGATAAGCTATGACCTATGCGTTTTGATAAAAACTCATTCTTCCCAGATCTATTAGCAAGTTTCGAGTTTTTATGATTATTATTATTGTTATTTATACTTTAAATTTTAGTTTCGAGTTGTTTAGACGCCTATATGTACTGCTCGACAAACGACGCATTTTCTTAGACTTATTTCAATACTGCACTTCTGCGGGCACGTCTTGCGGGACGCGCACAGGGAGCCCAACATAATACGTATTGCGCGCGCTCTACCACATGAAACCCATCAAAAAAAGACGCGCGCATACAAATATATATTTTTATATAATTATAATTACGTAGCCTAAGAAGCAGTGGTTGGGCTGCCTGTGCTTTAGCCTCGATTTTTTTAGCCAAACACCAATGAGATCGCTAGCTATAAAAAACATTTTTTTTTTCATTTTTTCATTTTTTGCGATAAATGCATGTTGACAACTTATTTCATTGTCGTCCAGAATGGGAGCTCACAAACGCACAAGCACAGTTGGCACCGAACAAGACTTCAAAGTTAGCAAGATTATTAAGCACTCCTCGTACCAGTCCCATAAATCGTACAGTCACGATATCGCACTGCTGAAGCTCGACAGACCGGCGCTGCTTGATAAGTAAGAACAATGATCACACTAACCTGGACCTATGCCATTACGTTCTCCGTATAAAAGTGACAGCTGCTTCTCTGCTTCTTTGTTTCTTTGCCTATACTCTGCTTCTTTCTTTGCTTCTTTCTCTGCCTCTTTGCTTCTTTGCTTCTCAGTACTTCTTCGCTTCTTTAATTTGCTTCTTTGCTTCTCTGCTTCTAGTTGCTTGTTTGCTTCGTTGCTTCTTTCTTTGCTTCTTTGCTTCTTTGCTACACTGCTTCTTTGTTTCTTTGCTTCTTTGTTTCTTTGCTTCTCTGCTTCTTTGCCGCTTCTCAGTACTTCTTCGCTTCTTTAATTTGCTTCTTTGCTTCTTTGCTTCTAGTTGCTTGTTTGCTTCGTTGCTTCTTTCTTTGCCTCTTTGCTTTAGCAACAATAGCCGTCTATTTGGATGGACAGCCGAATCAAGCCTGGCGTGCTTTGTCAAAGATTAGGAGCATTACAGAAGTTGTACGTGCAACAATTTTAATTTTAAACCAGGAACACAGCAGTTGAAATGATCTAGAGTACATTCAATATGGCGGAACTGTCCATCCAATCAATCCATAGATGCTTTGCGGTCCCAATTCGAACCCAGTCTTCCACTCATCTCAGTATCCGCGAATAGAATATCTTAATTTCCAACTGAGTTGAGTTTCCTTCATACACAGATACACCAACATCGTCTGTCTCCCAGAATCCATTCCTGACGTCAGTGCTGGCTCAGGGTGCTGGATTACAGGGTGCGGTACTCTCAGTTCTGGGGGGTCGCAACCAGAGACCCTGCAACAGGCGTCAGTTCCAATCGTCCATCAAGACACTTGTATGAAATCTTATCCAAATGAGATCGATGACACCATGATCTGCGCTGGTCTGCAACAAGGTGGAATCGATGCGTGTCAAGGTAGGTGTGGACTTCCTGTGGTGCGAAATGTGGAGGAGGACTGAGGACTATTCGTGTGTTCAATCAATGAATCAACCTCGTCCCCAGGGCCCTCTCTTCTCGCTATTTTCAAAATGGCGGACGCTCGAGAGAAGACCCTGGTGTAGGCTGAACTAAAACGCATTTTGATTGGATAACACAACAAGCCTTCTAATTGGTCCATATCGAAGGTTGCTAAATTTAGCATAAATTAAAATTCGAATCATCGAGTGAATTTATAGTTTCAACGGATAGTTCTTTTCTGGTCCTAAATGTATCGAATTAGGAAGATTGAAGCCGCTGCAAGTGATGTGTGAGTGTTATCGAAGCCTGATTGAAATGTCTTTAGGAACATGAAAAAGTCCACCGATCGAGATCGTTTACCGTAAAGCAAGGTATCAATTTATACGAGCAAGACTGACTCGGACGGTGACACGGCAAACTGATATATTATTGTCGTTGTTTACATAATTTGCTAGTGCTTTTGCTCTTGAGTTTTGCAGTATGTGACACGTTAATCCACGTCAACATGTTTTGTACTTCAGCCGTTAGAGATGAAACGGGTGTTTGTATACAAATAGCAGCACTTGTTTACAGCGAATAAACTGTCGATCTGACCTGTTCAGTTGTTAATGTGTCTCATTAATTACACTTCCGAACCCCTGCTTTTCATATGGCCAGAATTGCTCCAGCTTAGAAAGTGATTTTATTTATTATTTGAGGCAAAACAATCCCAACATCAACGAACGCATTTTCTTCAGCAACTAGTCACAAGGCCCTTTCGATTACTTTCGACCATAAGGAAAATGGCAGCCTGGGTACGAACCTCCAAGATTCTTGGAGACACGTGACCAGCCTACACCAGGGTCTTCTCTCGAGCGTCCGCCATTTTGAAAATAGCGAGAAGAGAGGGCCCTGGGGACGTGGTTGTCAATGAATGCTAGTTTTCTCAGGAGAGCAGATTTTGTTTAAATTTAAAAAGTTCGTTTCAAGCGCATCAGTGTATTGCTGGTTTGCAATCAATCCCTGGAGATTTAAAGTACAAAGACGCAGCGGCCATGTTGGTGGTACAAACAAGAGACTCTAATGCGGAATGCTTTGTTATCGGGAACCAACATGGCCGCCATGACGTCACATGCAATCCAGCAATAACCGGTTATTGTATTATTTTTTAAATGACTAGATTGTCAGACCTCCAATACGTTATAGAGGGTTTGCACGATCACGTACCGGCAGCCATTACAGGGGGCAGGATAAAAATACCCTTCCCCTAAGAAATTGAATTCTTTCTCATGTAAAATGATTTTGTTCCTGCCCCCTGTCATGGCTACCGGCACGTGATCGAGCAAACACTAGCTCTATACAAGCATCAAGAGTTCCAGACTTCCGGTACGCGCGCAATGCATTGTGAGATTATTACAAAGGAAAAGTGAGCACCAAGTGAGCAAAAACATAGCTTGGGCTCCCTGTGATCCATGATAATGCATTGCGTGCGTACCGAAAGTCTGGAACTCTTGATGCTTGTATGCTAAGGATATTCTCCTGTCCTTGTAGGAGACTCTGGTGGACCCATGGTATGTGAAACTGCAGGCAGATTCTACCTTCACGGAGCCACTAGCTGGGGTTACGGATGCGCCTATCCCGACAAGTATGGCGTGTACGCACGTGTCAAGTACCTGCATTCATGGGTTAAAACACAAATGGCAAACAATTAAACAACTAACGAATAAAGTTGTATTTGATTAGTCACTTTAGAGCGAATAAAGACACTGAACTCGACAAGTATCGTATGACTCTTAGTGTACCTTATCAAACTCATTAATAATTCATGAGCAATTGGTCGAACCAGGTTTGTTCAATCGGTCACATGCGCATGAATCTTTATTGCCCGGTAAAGACACTGATGTTTTTTTATTTTTTGTGTGTGTTAATATTTGGAGGTGTTTATATAATTGGTACCGTCAGAAGTTAACGTTGGGCTCCCTGTGCGTGCTATGTCAGAAGGAGGGTGGCCGAGTGGTGAGAGCACTTGCCGCTCCCTACTGTTAACTATGTGGTACCTGGTTCAACTCATGGACCGGGCGCTTCATGTAAGTTGAGTTTGTCAGTTCGTTCTATCCCTTGTTTCGAGGGTTTTTCTCCGGGTACTCCGGTTTTCCTCCCTCAATAAAAACGAACTAGTGAGATGAGTGTTGGGTGTTCAGAATATAGAATGTAGTAAGAAGTGAGTGGGAGAGTCGTGTCCCTACTAGCAGTACTGCTATGAACACCGACACGTTAAACAGCAATTTATTTGTTTTTATTTATAGTTTTGCGACGGGTACCGATAGTTGTTCAACGGCCATTTACGTCTCGTGTACGCCTCGATCAGCGTACATACTTTTCACGTGAAGCTTGCCGTAATCGTAAGGCCCATATTTCCTACTCTACAAATAACGCGTTCATAGAGTAGTGGTCTAAAGAGGATAGCTGAAGTGATGGCTTAGAGGCCGGATATCCCCTCCCTCACTAGCCCTTTTGTTATGACCTAGTTCCATCGGGATAGCGCGATGGGGCCGAAATCTTCATCCTTTACGTAAGTCGATTCGATGTCCCAACTTCTTAAAATGTCTCGGGAGAATCGTCCCATTTTTTGTTTTCATTTCATTTTTCTGATTTTATTTCGTCCAGGGTGGGGTGTGAGAGGTGTGTGTCAAATCTTATCCAATTTGTTAATGTGGGATTTCAACGAACTTGAGGGGAGTAGTACAATAGTAAGGGACAGTCTACCCTTACCAACGTGTAGTCCTGTTGTAGCAGAACCCGTTGGTAATCGATAGAGGTGGTCTGTTACAGGTCGCGTGATGGGCGTCCTGTTGTACATAGGATCGAGGAGGACTGGGATATGGCGGAGGAAAGACTGGGAACGAGGTTCAACATTAATATAAAAGTTGTACAAAGTGATAAATTTGTATGTCATTTTATTATTCTTAGAAAAGCTCGGATTCTGGCGAGCAACATTATTCATTAGCTATGACATTATCTTTGACATGATAATACTTTATTGCGTGCCATACTTAGGCCGGTATAAGTCGATTATTGCACGTTCAGCCGTGAATTATTGATGACCTCTCAAAGCCGACCGTTTTAAGATGGTCGGTTAAGAGAGGTTCTAGCTATTTACCATATTTGGACTGTTTATGGTCATTGCACGTTCAATCATGAATTATTATTGACCTCTCAAAGCCGACCGTATTAAGATGGTCGGTTAAGAAAGGTTCTAGTTAGTTACCATATTTGGCCGGTTAACGATCATTGAACGTTCGGTCGTGAATTGGGTTCCCTGACCTTTCACGACCGGTCGTTCAAAGAAGGTTGAATGAGAAAAAGTGCGAAGAATGTATAAAAGCCATTTCTACAGATAGGATTATTTGTTTGCATTCTAGTTGTACAAAAGAATATAAACACAGCGGTAAAACATGCAGTAATCAAACGCTAGGCTGTTCCTACAAGGCACGTAACACTAGGGACTTTCTAGGACTCTCTAGCACGGCGAGATCGAGTAACGACGTCACACAACAATGCCTTGATGAAAAACTAAACAAAAAAACATCAAATTGCTGGTTTACAATCAATCCCTGGAGATTTAAAGTACCATGTTGGTGGTACAAACAAGAGAAGCTAATGAGGAATTCCTTGTTATCAGGCACCAACATGGTTTACAATCAATCCCTGGACATTTAAAGTACAAAGATGCAGTGGCCATGTTGGTGATACAAACAAGACAAGCTAATGAGGAATGCTTTGTTATCAGGCACCAGCATGGTTTACAATCAATCCCTGGACATTTAAAGTACAAAGATGCAGCGGCCATGTTGGTGATACAAACAAGAGAAGCTAATGAGGAATGCTTTGTTATCAGGCACCAACATGGTTTACAATCAATCCCTGGACATTTAAAGTACAAAGATGCAGCGGCCATGTTGGTGGTACAAACAAGAGAAGCTAATGAGGAATGCTTTGTTATCAGGCACCAACATGGTTTACAATCAATCCCTGGACATTTAAAGTACAAAGATGCAGCGGCCATGTTGGTGGTACAAACAAGAGAAGCTAATGAGGAATTCCTTGTTATCAGGCACCAACATGGTTTACAATCAATCCCTGGACATTTAAAGTACAAAGACGCAGCGGCCATGTTGGTGGTACAAACAAGAGAAGCTAATGAGGAATGCTTTGTTATCGGGAACCAACATGGCCGCCATGACGTCACGTGAAAACCAGCAACATGGTAATTTCAATGGTTAAAGAAAATATATAACACCGTAAAAAGGCGAACATAATACTATTTTTATTTCTTTGGCGTCGCACTCGATATCGCCGTCCTTAGAGTCTCTGAAGGTCTGCTAGGTCCCTTAATTTATTTAAGTTAGATTTAATAGCCTTCTAGGAACCAGTCCTACTCCTAGACGTACTCGTCACCAATCCCCACGATTACATTTTGTATCACGTGACTCAGCGCACGTGTTAACTTAAAGACAAGGCCTGGCTGCTTTTCAAAATGGCGGTCGCAAATAGAACCTACTGTATTTTCAGATAGATTCTGCTCTGTTAATTAAATTCAATATATGTTAATATTAATCAATAGATATTCTGTTCAATGAACACACTTGTAATATACAATACTTATAGAAACAAATAATGATAATAATAATAATAATAATAATAATAATAATAATAATAATAATAGTAGCACTGACTTATAAAATCGCTCACTGTAATATGTCTAATTTTACACTAATCTCGACTACCCAGTCCCATCTCGACCAGACCGTCAGAAAGGGTCTGGGAATACTGCTTATTAATTCATTTTCAAAATGGCAACAGATTTGGTCTAGATCCTGATTACTCGAGATATCTAAACAATATAGTTGCTATAGTTACAGTCCGCTGACCAGAACAAGATGGCGGCCGTAATTTATCCCATAATCCTTTGCGAACCTAAATCAGTACCACTCACATCTACAAACTAGAGCAGCTTCATACTAGTAAATCATGACGTTGTGAAAAGTCTCTAAAGGATCTACGAGTGGTTTATGCATTCTGTTAAGGTGACTCCAACATAATTGCGAGTGCATTTTGAGACTTTTTTAACTCGCTCGTATCGCGTCAAAAACACTCGGATATTTCTGCATTTAACACATGTAATAACTCAAACATCTAGGCTTTTAAGAGCGAATGTCTGCTAATATCGAGCATACAGCGGTCACGGTCAAAATTTAGATTCCGTTCGTTTTTGGCTTGTAGATAGGCATTACCAAGTAAACAAACGTGGTGTAGTTCGTTTTTCAAAATACGGCCCGAAAATTCAAAAATTAACATAAATCGATTTTGGCTGTCGACGGCTTCAAAAACAGGCAAAATCCTAAGTTATTTGGTAGGTCCCAAAACTTCGTTCGTGTGCAAAATGGAAGAAAGCTATGGCCATTCTATCTCCATATCTTGATTCAATAATAGTTTGCAGTCTGT
The DNA here is from genome assembly GCA_033675265.1 of Actinostola sp. cb2023. NCBI lineage: Eukaryota > Metazoa > Cnidaria > Anthozoa > Actiniaria > Actinostolidae > Actinostola > Actinostola sp. cb2023. The sequence goes on from JAUJYZ010000336.1 coordinate 90,348, forward strand.
TTTGGCATAAAACTGTAATCCTAGCATTTCTCTGAAAATCAGAAAGTCACTTTTAGAACGACAATGAATTTCACACAACGAGAAATAAGAGTTGAGCTTAGAAACGCGAGAAGGATTTTCACTAGGTGTCACACGTTTATTCTTTCTAAAATTCATGCTATGAGCTACTTATATATTGTTCTAAGATATATGAAAAATTTGGCTTGGGTTATTTCATCTACGCTTCGCACCGAGGCCGCGAATATCAATGAAATTTACGTCTTTCACTTTGTAATCGACATCGTTCTGGTTCTGGTGCTGTGCTATTGTCTCCAAACATTTTGTACTTTGTTCACGAATTTTTGCCAAAAGTGTACATATTTTGTGCAGAAATCAATAATTGTTAGCTGAAGATGTGTTTACCTTAGCAGTAAAAGGGCATTCTTCTATAATTTGTGGCCAATGTTCGCGACTGTATACGTAATTGCTTATTTTCATTTGCATGCGTGTAGCAAATTTCAACCCCAGTGGGGTAGGGTAGGGTAATGGGAGAGGTTATAAAGGCTGTATCAAAAACGTTTCTATTTTCTCTCCTTTTGCAGTGCTATTCACTTAGACTATAAATTTTGATGCTTACACTTTACATTAAATAATATATTTAACAGAATCAGATTTTTGTATTTTATTCTAAGACTATAAATGCTTACATTTTTGTTCTCTTTACTCATATTTCAAAACGCTGAGATACAGAACATTGTATGCGTGTGCATTCCAGCTATTTTAAAGGTTACCATCGTATAACCCAATAATGGAATAGCAAATTAGCTAGTTATAATTCTATCCAATTCGAATTATGAGTATTCGTATGTCACGTGCGCTTTGTGAACATTCCATCTTGGTCCTTGCAGCAAGGCTATTAAATTGTCCACTTTGCTTGGCTGATCCGGCGAGTCGCTACTATGTCTGGGGTGCGTTTCTCGAAACTCTCGATAGCTTTTCGAGCCGAAAACCAAGTACTAAAACTCATATCGATTTCCTAAAAGCTATCGGGAGCTTCGCGAGAAACAGGCCCCTTAGCTTTTGTCCAATTTATTCAAAATAGTATTCTTGAGGGTTATATATTGGCAATGGCACAAACAGTCTTAGATAAGATTGTCAAGATACATCTTGTATATTCACAAGGCACTAAACATTTGGCAAGTCTAACGTTCTAACATATTTAAAAAAATAACTATGATATAACGCGCACTCTGATTGGCCAAAGGATGCGTATTCCGCGTGCTCTATGAGAGCACAGTGCACGCGCGCGCAGATATTCAAATATTTTTGCAACGAACTAAATTGAAAACTTGCTTTAAAATCATAATTGTATTTTATAAAAGAAATAGAAAACTCGGAAGCTTTGCTCTATTTGGAGTTATAGACGCACTTGGGAATTGAAAGAAGACTCTAGAAGTGGCTACGCCTCGTGCTTGTCCTAGCACTTCTATCGATTTCTTCCAATTCCCGCGTGCTTCTATTTAACAATTAGACTACGAGTTCGAGTGTTCTATGAGTCAATAGGGAACGAGGCGCGTAGCGTCGAGTTAACGATTTCAACTCATAGAAAACGAGAACGAGTAGTCTAATTGTTTTAGCTATAGTAGAAACCAACTAGCATACGATATATTATTGATTTTCTGCTTTGTTTTTGTTCAAAAGGCCGGCATTTTCGCTACTCACTATCTATGACTCAATAGATGGACCTTTCCGTAGTTTCCCAGAATGCTTCATGATTCTGCGCGCGCAAGCGAGGTCAGGGGAAAAAAATATTTAGAATTGATCGTGTTTTGAGGAAAGTATGACTACTGTAACGAATCAAGAACAGAAGAAAAATATTTTATTTGTTTGAGAATTTGCATCTATCTTTGGTAATTCTTCTTACGCACTTTTTATTTAAAAGTCTAAGTTTTTTACTGAATTTCTTCATTCTCTCTTAATATTTTCGATCTATTTTGTACCCTGACCTCGCTTGCACACGCATAATCATGAAGCATTCTGGGAAACTACGGAAAGGTCCAATAGTGAGTACGTTAGCTAGCCAATCAGATTGCAGGATTCGTGATAGTATGCTAGTTGGTTTCTACTAAAACTCGATATAGCACGCAGCCTCGTTTTCGATTTCTTCAAGAGAGACTTAGCAAACACGGCGCAACGTCAAAGAGAACGGCGCGCGCGCTGACGAATAACTGTGAAAACGACCGTTGTCGTCCTCAGCGTCATGAAGAGGACGTGAAAACAAGTGAAATTAATGGCGTCGTGAACTTGACGTCGCGACGTTGTCACGAACTAGCATACTATCACGAATCCTGCAATCTGATTGGCTAACGTACTCACTATATGGACATTTCCGTAGTTTGCCAGAATGCTTCATGATTATGCGTGTGCAAGCGAGGTCAGGGTACAACATAGATCGAAAATATTAAGAGAGAATGAAGAAATTCAGTAAAAAACTTAGACTTTTAAATAAAAAGTGCGTAAGAAGAATTACCAAAGATAGATGCAAATTCTCAAACAAATAAAAATATTTTTCTTCTGTTCTTGATTCGTTACAGTAGTCATACTTTCCTCAAAACACGATCAATTCTAAATATTTTTTCCCCCTGACCTCGCTTGCGCGCGCAGAATCATGAAGCATTCTGGGAAACTACGGAAAGGTCCATCTATTGAGTCATAGATAGTAGCGAAAATGCCGGCCTTTTGAACAAAAACAAAGCAGAAAATCAATAATATATCGTATGCTAGTTGGTTTCTACTAAAACAATTAGACTACTCGTTCTCGTTTTCTATGAGTTGAAATCGTTAACTCGACGCTACGCGCCTCGTTCCCTATTGACTCATAGAACACTCGAATTCGTAGTCTAATTGTTAAATAGAAGCACGCGGGAATTGGAAGAAATCGAGAGAAGTGCTAGGACAAGCACGAGGCGTAGCCACTTCTCGAGTCTTATTTCAATTCCCAAGTGCTTCTATAACTCCAGATAGAGCAAAGCTTCCGAGTTTTCTATTTCTTTTATAAAATACAATTATGATTTTAAAGCAAGTTTTCAATTTAGTTCGTTGCAAAAATATTTGAATATCTGCGCGCGCGTGCACTGTGCTCTCATAGAGCACGCGGAATACGCATCCTTTGGCCAATCAGAGTGCGCGTTATATCATAGTTATTTTTTTAAATATGTTAGAACGTTAGACTTGCCAAATGTTTAGTGCCTTGTGAATATACAAGATGTATCTTGACAATCTTATCTAAGACTGTTTGTGCCATTGCCAATATATAACCCTCAAGAATACTATTTTGAATAAATTGGACACAAGCCAAGGGGCCTGTTTCTCGCGAAGCTCCCGATAGCTTTTAGGAAATCGATATGATTTTAGTACTTGGTTTTCGGCTCGAAGAGCTATCGAGAGTTTCGAGAAACGCACCCCAGACATAGTAGCGACTCGCCGGATCAGCCAAGCAAAGTGGACGATTTAATAGCCTTGCTGCAAGGACCAAGATGGAATGTTCACAAAGCGCACGTGACATACGAATACTCATAATTCGAATTGGATAGAATTATAACTAGCTAATTTGCTATTCCATTATTGGGTTATACGATGGTAACCTTTAAAATAGCTGGAATGCACACGCATACAATGTTCTGTATCTCAGCGTTTTGAAATATGAGTAAAAGAGAACAAAAATGTAAGCATTTATAGTCTTAGAATAAAATACAAAAATCTGATTCTGTTAAATATATTATTTAATGTAAAGTGTAAGCATCAAAATTTATAGTCTAAGTGAATAGCACTGCAAAAGGAGAGAAAATAGAAACGTTTTTGATACAGCCTTTATAACCTCTCCCATTACCCTACCCTACCCCACTGGGGTTGAAATTTGCTACACGCATGCAAATGAAAATAAGCAATTACGTATACAGTCGCGAACATTGGCCACAAATTATAGAAGAATGCCCTTTTACTGCTAAGGTAAACACATCTTCAGCTAACAATTATTGATTTCTGCACAAAATATGTACACTTTTGGCAAAAATTCGTGAACAAAGTACAAAATGTTTGGAGACAATAGCACAGCACCAGAACCAGAACGATGTCGATTACAAAGTGAAAGACGTAAATTTCATTGATATTCGCGGCCTCGGTGCGAAGCGTAGATGAAATAACCCAAGCTAAATTGTTCATATATCTTAGAACAATATATGAATAGCTCATAGCATGAATTTTAGAAAGAATAAACGTGTGACACCTAGTGAAAATCCTTCTCGCGTTTCTAAGCTCAACTCTTATTTCTCGTTGTGTGAAATTCATTGTCGTTCTAAAAGTGACTTTCTGATTTTCAGAGAAATGCTAGGATTACAGTTTTATGCCAAAACAGACTGCAAACTATTATTGAATCAAGATATGGAGATAGAATGGCCATAGCTTTCTTCCATTTTGCACGCGAACGAAATTTTGGGACCTACCAAATCACTTAGGATTTTGCCTGTTTTTGAAGCCGTCGACAGCCAAAATCGATTTATGTTAATTTTTGAATTTTCGGGCCGTAATTTGGAAAACGAACTACACCACGTTTGTTTACTTGGTAATGACTGTCTACAAACCATTTTTGTTGATCGACTGGTTAGGCCAGTGCGATGGGTTTTGCAAGGTATTCGGACCAGCGTTGGAGAGGGAGAGTTGGAATGGTGGGTTGGGATATCAAAGAGTAGGGGAGGTGCGGGGTGGTGAGGGAAAAAGGTTAAGTTGAATGTGAGGCTTTCAACTGGGGGATGTGAGTGAGGGGAAGTGGGGTGGAGTGTGGGAATCTACTTGGGGTGTTGGAAAGGGGCTAGAGGAAATGGGGAAATAGAGAATAGTAGGGTGGGAGGCTTGGATGTATAGTGGAAGGTAAAGGAGAGAAAGAAAAGTGGGGGAAACGGAAGAGACTTAAAAATGGACAAAGGAGAAATTATGTGTGTGGGGATGGGGGTAGAGAGTGTTTGGTCTGGTAGACAATGTTGGAAAAGGGCTAGAGGAAATAGGGAAATAGAGAATAGTAGGGTGGGAGGCTTGGATGTATAGTGGAAGGTAAAGGAGAGAAAGAAAAGAGGGGGAAACGGAAGAGACTTAAAAATGGACAAAGGAGAAATTATGTGTGTGGGGATGGGGGTAGAGAGTGTTTGGTCTGGTAGACAAAAGGATGACAAATGGAGTTAGTGTTAAAGGTGGCAGAAGATAAAATAAGCAGATAAGACAATTGAATCTAGAGTTGAAGAGGGCTGTTATGGTTGATATGGGAGGGAAAGAGTGAGGTGGTTGAAGAAATGGTTTAAATAATTTATTGAATGTTGTGTAGAGAATGGTGGGGTGGAGGGATCAGGGACGGTTTCGAGGAAGGGTGGAGGATTAGGGAAATTAATGATCTTAGATCGTAGGTAGTTAAAAAGTTTCGTAAATGGGGCATGATATGAGGGGCAGGGGTCAAACGGAAAGGGTTCAGATAAGGATCAACGAAAGTGAATGTAAGCCACAAGGACGGCCGTGAAAGCATTCCGGAGATGATTAGATGGTGACATGTTGAATGATAGTACGTAAATAAATCGAAAATGCAGAAAAGATAGGTTAAAAATTATGGATGAAATGGTTTTTAAATGGTGAAGCCTAATAATAATAAAAATAAACCTAGAATTAACCGACGTAGAGGAAGGGACAGAAAAATAAGCTGTAAAGACCGAAAAGATGAAATGAAAGTTCTGTTAATACTAACTGTACAGTGAACATAGATGATAATGGAATAAAACTTATACTATGATGTGGGGAAGTATATACATGTTAACTAAAATTTAAGATCTAAACCATGGAGGTAGGTATATAGTTAAAATCGCGCGTAGTTGGAGGTGAGATAAGACAGTGGACGTGTAGGGAGTGACCATAGGACATGAATATGACAAAAATGCGGCGGTGATGCATGGAAGAGTTTGGAAGAAAATTAGGGTCTAATGTGAAGAAAGTATGGTGTTCATGCGGATAGAGGGCGGCGTAAAATTGTGAAATGGAAAGCGGGGGCATTAGAACTAATGGGGGTTTAATGAGGGCGGGATAAAAGTGTGAGCTCACAAATTACGGAAAGGATGGGAAGCCTCTGTCCAGTACCCACTAGGGCTCTAATCGTCAGGGGTTTAGAAGCCCCAGCGTGATCGGAGATCAAGTCGTTTCATACTTTCTCAGGCCTGAAAAGCTAACCCTACGACATGGTAAAGGACAGAGGGGGAGGGGAATCGAGAAATGACGCTGGTGTACTGGCGTGGCGGGCGGGATGGCAAGCGGGACCATAGACCCAGGGGAAAATAAATTATAGTAATAGATAAAAGTAGAGCCGTGCGGGGCGCGTTAACGATAATGTATGATACATGGAAATGTGGTACCTTTAGAGTGGGGTTTCTTGGAGTACATGGCATGGATTTAGGTCTTGGCACAAATTTTAGGATTTGGTCTTCTTGGTGAGATACTAAGAAGGGGCTGAATAGTGAGTTGCAGGGGTCTATATATAGGGGGGACTGGGGAGAGTTGTGGGTTTCCTGTGGGTGACCTTTGGGGTTCCTGTGGGCGGATGTGGGGGCGGGGACTGGTTCGAGGATAGCAATGGCGTCGTGATGGAAGGAGTGTTTCTGTTGTCGTGTGACGGTGTGAAAGTAGAGAGAAATTCCTGGTTATGAGGGGGATGAGAGGGCAAATCCAGTGGTGTTCTAAGGTGTTGCAGGAGGAGTGGAACCGTATATAGACAGAGTAGGACACCGAAAGGATAACGTCTGTGGGGAGACTCGATTGAAAAAGGTAAGAGGTGGGATGGGGTGATCTGCAGGAATGCTGGTGAATGAACGTAGAATTGGAGGGACAAAGGCAGATTTTCAAGGATTAGGAATATGTTTTATTGAACTTGGAAACTTTAATAGAGCGCAGACCATACGTACGCGAAACAGCACCATTATCAAAAGTGCTAGATAGAGATGTCTCTATAGTTTTGTATAGTGTCATCAAGGCTATTTAGCACTAAAGAACCAGTACCGCTTAACGGACATATGGTTTGCACTCTAGTCTAGTGGACCTACTGTAGACTAATACCTCACTGGGGGTATTAAATGTTTATAAAAAAGCTGGAAATGAATGACATGATATAGCTATATATAAGGTAACTATGCTAAGCACTGGCCTAACCAGTCGATCAACAAAAATGCTTGAACTTCAAGGGAAAGGCCGTATCATATTGATCCCAGCGTCCCCAACACATACACACACCCCTCTCCCTCTCTCCCTCCATCCCACTTTCAATTTCCCACAAACAACCCCCCTCCCCTCTCCTCCCCCCCACTTATAGGAAAAACTAACCCCAACCCCATCTCTTCAACTTTAAACATCCAGTGTCATCCACTCTCATGGTCCCATATCCCAACCTTCCATTCTAACTTACAACTCTCTCCCCTAAATCTTTCCCCAGCCCCCTACCACCACAACCACACCTAACCCTCCCTAATCTCCCATATCCCATCCCCCTCTTTCTACAAATCTTTCCCTCCTACATAAATCTACACTCTCTTCCATTTCCCATATCCCTTTGCCCTCACACCCAAACATCACCCCTTTCTTTGCCCTTCTCTCCACCAATAAACACTAAAAAACTCCCACCCTTCCCCTTCACTTTCTCAGCCTCCCACCCAAAACCCTGTACTTTCTCCACACCCTTCCCCCCTTCACCCTCCCCACTCCAAAACAAGCCGTTCCCCTTTTCCATCTACTCAACCACCTCACCCCATCCTATCATCCCCAACTCCTTCCAGCCCTCTTAAAATCGTCCCAACACCTAAAACCTCTTCACCACCAACCCACCCCCCATCCATTCCCCCCTACCAAATCCAACCTCCAACTTACCCTCTTTCCCTCACCCCGCAGCTCCCCTGCTCTTTGATACCCCAACCCAACATTCCAACTCTCCCTCTCCAACGCTGGTCCGAATACCTTGCAAAACCCATCGCACTAGCCAAAACTAGTCGATCATCAAAAATCTCCCATATCCCATCCCTCATTTCCTACAAATCTCTCCAACTCACACAAATCTACACTCTCATCCATTTCCCATATCCCTTTGCCCTCCCACCCAAACACTACTCTTATCTTTGCCCTTCTTTCCACCTATAAACACTATAAAACTCCCACCCTCCCTCTCCATTCTTTTTTTTAAAAAACCTTAATTCCCTCCGCCTCCCACCCAAAAACCCCGAACTTCCCCAAAACCGTTCCCCCCCTCCCCACTCCAAAACAAAACGTCCCCCTCTTTCCATTCTACTCAACCAACACAACCCCATCTAATCATCCCCTACTCCTTCCAGCCCTCTTAAAATCGTCCCAACACCTTTAAAACTCTTCACCCCCCAACCATTCCCATAGCCTTCCACTCCTTACCCTTAACCCTCTGACACACCCTTCCCACTTTCCCTTCTATCCCTCCCTACACCCCATCAATCCCACCCCACTACCAAATCCACATCCCCCGTAAATTCACCCTTAAATAAAATCCAGCTGCCATCTTACCTGAATAATTCCAATTTCTCCCCCCCCCCTTTCCCCCCCCCCCCCCCCCCCCCCCCCCCCCACTGACTCCTCCAATCCCGAACACCATCCCTCTGCCCCTCTCCCACCCCCAGCATCACTTATGAAAAATTCACAACTTTTTCCTTTTCTCTTCTTTTTCAACAGCCATAGCATCCCGCTATAACCACAAGCCACGTGTGTTGCCTCCAACTTTCTCACAAAATCTGCTACTATCCGCCCTCTACTTAAAAACCCCCCTCCCCCCCACCTCTTACAACCACCCCGACACCCCCTTACATCACTTCGGGAATCCTGGCACCGCAACCACCACCACCCATTACACCACTGAAAAATTCTTCTCCTTCTCAAACTACCTTCGCTCCGCTCCACCCTCCCCCACCTCAAAAAAGCACTTGCCTACCCATCCTCACCATCCCCAACCTTCCACACACTCCCCCCCACCTCAACACCTCAGCCATAAACCATATATACCTCCCCCTCCCCACACCTCCAAGTTAGGACCCCTATTCACCTAACTTACCCCACACCGCTCCAGTCTCCTCCGAACCTTTACAATCTAGCACCCCCCAACCTCTCCCCCGAGTCACTTATCGACATCTCAGCGGTCTTGCACAATCTCATCTGCCAAATCGCCTCCAAACCCCCA